>PPHD01016462.1:0-15551 GCA_002909625.1 Bambusicola thoracicus
TAGCCCCAATGCCCTATGGGGACCCCACAACCCTCAGGGACCCCGATCTCCCAGACCCCCAGCAGTGCTGCTCACCCCTCCTCAGGCCGGGTGCTGAGCTCCAGGTCCAACCACTCAGCACTGAAGGACTCCCGGCGCCCCGTGTCCTCCTCCTGCACACGGCAGCCCAGGCTGGCACTGCAGAGCAGCCCCCCGCTGCGCACCACCGTGCTCGGCCCCCACATCCTCACAGCACTCCCAGCGGTGGCTTCTGCTGCCCCGCATCCGCCCTCCCTGCTTTTATGGCCCCACTGAGGCTATTTTGGGACGTGTCACTGGCACCGAGGGGACGGGAGGGTGCCAAGGGGCAAGCAGCAGGAGGTGGCATTGAGGGACATGTGCGTCACCTCGTGTGCGCCCGCGAGGCTCAGCCCCATGTGCCCCATGACGTGTCCTCAATGGGATGCGCCCCCCCCGCCCTTCCCCTGTGAATATGATGGACCCAAGAGGTGACAAAGGCTCTGTGGGTGACCGTCACCAGCACGGTGTCTGTGTCACTCAGTGCCACTCCACGCCAACCTCAGTGCTACCCCTGAAGGACCACCAGGGTCCCATCTTGGTGTGCCCCCCCCCAGCTGTGCTGTGCCACGCGAGCTGGCAGTGGGGTGCTGGCCGTGAGCCCCCCCCAACCCCCCCGCTGGGCTATTTGTAGGGCCAACAGATGGGGGCTGTGGACAGACGGGCGCTCGCAGGGTGCCAGCGGGCACAGCTCAGGGGGCCGGGCCCTGGAGCCGGGCTGGGGGGGATGCACTGCTCTGCAGCCCCTTCCCCTTCAGGGGAACAGAGGTACCACTGGGACTGCTGGGCACAACTGGAGGCCTTTGGGACACACAGCCCTCTGTGAGGGACTGAAGGATGCTTCACACCCCGATCCTGGTGCCACTGCAGGGCAGGGGGTGGTGACTCCCATGGGCAGTGGGCCCACAGGAGCCCTGGGCACACTCTTTTTTCCTCCTGCTTTTATTTGATCGAGTTACAAAGGGCACAAGGAGAGCAGCGGGCTGCAAATAGTGCAAGGCTCTTTATTCTGACGGATGCCAGCCGGAGGTGTCCCCCAGTAGCACCAGGGGCAGCAGGATGGGCACTGGTAGAGGGGCAGAGACCTCAGGCCAAGCCCCTGGGGGGGTCCATGGGCACTCCCCCACCCCATGCTGCTGCTGTGTGCACCCACGCATGGGCAGCTCCACGCTGCCTCCCATGACAGAGCAGAACGTGGCAGCAGTGCAGGTAGCACAAAGCTGTGCTCGCCCCCACAGCCCCTGGGGAAGGTGGAAGGCTCTGATCCCACACCCTGCAGAGCTGCATGCAGGAGGGCTAAACGAGCCCAGAAGAATCCCACAGGGGGGGGCAGCTGCAGGGGAGTGCCCCGAGGGACCCCACAGCAGCCCCCCACCCCAGGGAAGGTGCCCGTGAGCCACGCAGGAGCTGTGCTTTCTCCCCATGTGTGAATGGCACACAACAGGGAACAGAACCGCGCGCTCACCCTCAGTGGCTTCCTCCTCTGAATCCCTCACCCTCAGCACAGCAGTCTGGGGGTGCCAATCAGCCCCCAGAGCCAACGTGAGGGGAGACCGAGCACAGGGCAGATCCCAGCCACAGGGCAGAGCAGGATGGGGTTCGACACACACCACACGGCAGCTCCAGGGCTCCGGTTTGGTGGGGAAGGAGAGGGGCAGCCCCCCCTGCCCACCCACAGCCAGTCCAGCAGGGGCAGAGCACGGCGCTCAGGGCTTCCCGCAGAGCTCAGCGACCCGCTGCCGCAGGTGGAAGGCAAACTCAAACATGGTGGCTGCCAGGCTCTGGTGGATGAGGTACCGGGGCAGGCGACCCTGCGAGGAGAGCAGAGGAAACAGTACGTGAGTGAGGGTGGCAGTGCAACGAGCAAAGCAACCCAGGATAAGGCGGAAAGCCCCCACAGGACCCCCCCTATAGGGGTGCCCATAAGGTGTGGGGATGGCCCCCTCCAGCTCAGGGCTGCGCACCGCAGTGGGGAGCTGCTGCTCTCAGGGAGTTGGATCCGGGGGAGGAACTGAACCACGTTTTGATTTCCCTAAAAAGCCCTGCACGACTCAACCCGCACCGCCTCAGCCCGTGCTCCATTATCTCCTAAGAAAATCAGCCCAGGCTCTGCGGGGGAAGGCAGCAGCACTGGGCTGGGAGCGGGGCAGGTGCTGAGGTGCAGAGAGAGGAGGGGGGAGGACAGCCCCCCACCCAGGGCACAGGAGAAGCCCCCTGGATGTGGGGCAGGGCTCCCCCAGCCCCCGCTGCAGGGCTTTTCCCCAGAGCAGGCTTTCCTTCCGCCCTTTGGGGCTGGGACAGCGCCTGGCTGTGGGTCCGGGGGCCATTTTGGGCACCTCTCCAAATGGAGCTGCGGGGCGAAGCGCCAGCACAGACACAAACACACACACGTGTGCAACCCTTGACCTTCGCTGGAGGAAGGGATGAGCCATGAGCTATAAATACCCCGTCAGGGCCAAAGGAAATACCAAGGCAGCACCAAGGAGGGGTCTGAGCAGCAGCAGAGCCTTTCAGGAAGATGGTGGAAGCAGTTATTAATAGCTCGGCTGCTCCGGCATTTCTTCCAGCAGCAGCAGGAGAGCGCTCCCTGTCCTGGGAAGCACAGAGGGGGACCTCCCCTTTCCCAGCACAGTTGTGCGAGATGGAGCTGACTTCCCTGCACCCCAGCTCACTGCAGAGGGAGCGAGGAGGCGGAGGAGGCGTCTGCACGAAGGAAAAGCACCTCTGGTGCCAACCCTGTGCCAAGCAGAGGCAGGGGCAGCGGGGCCAGGCACAGCCATGCCACGGCCCAGCCAAGGAGCTGCCAAGAGGATCGCTTCCACGGAGCCTTTTCAGAGCCCGATCCAAGCAGCACAGTAGCTGAGCTGCTCTGTGGGAGGGGAAGGCCGTGGGAGGGGAGGGGGCCGCGTAGCGTTGCAGCGCAGCGCCGATGAATGGAGCCTTTGTGCTCAGTGCTGCAGCGCCGTTTCCACACCAACCTCGGTGCGATTCAGCACGGGAAGAAAACAGGGCAATGCCCCCCCCCTGCCCGGCTCCCTGCCTGCTGCCTTTGTCCCGGCCACCAGCAAGGACTCTGCATGCAGCTCCACAAATAGCTCCGGATTTGGGTCACGGCGTGCGGCTGAAGCGCTGCTCTCCGCACGCGGCCGCAGCCCCGCAGCTCCACGGGTGTCTGTGTTTGTGCCGAGGTGTCTGGGAGCAAGTGATTCATCCCTGCAGTAGGTTCCTGGGAGCAGCAGGCAGCCAGGCAACGCTTCCATGTCCAACTAACGTTGGTCTCCAAAGAGGATGAAATCACCTCTTCCCAGCCCCGCACAGAGGTGAAGCCCCGTAACCAACATCCGCCAGGTAAGGAATGGTTTTCCCAGATCTACACTGGGGGAACTTCAATGGGAAAGAGGGAGATTTTCAGGTGGTGATCAAGTTCTGTCTGCCAAACTCAGGTCCCACTACTGCAGCCTCCAAGAGCAGCCCAGAGCCGTGCCCAGGGGAGGGTGGCAGCAGGACGGCAGCCGCTGCGCTGCCCAGCTGGGAGCACAGGGCAGGTCCTCAGCACCCATCCTGGGATACACAGGGTTCTAGAAGCACACTGATGAGCTCTGCTGGGGTTGGGACACAGCCACAGCGCTCACACAGCAGTGCTTTACCTTCAGGTCCGTGTTTAGAATCCAGATAAAAGTGCAGACCCGGGGGTTGCTGGGGCACTTCAGTACGATGAATCCTCCAGGTCCGTTCTCACCTCTGCAGGGAAACAACAGCACCAAATCAAGCTGGGAAGGCTGTAAAGCCACTCCTCAGTGCTCTGGTTGCACTGCACCGACCCCACACTGACTCCTGCAGCCACAGCCCCCTGCCTGACTGTGAGGACGGGAGCCCAGCGGGGTGGAAGCAGATGCTCAGACTGTCCAGGAAGGAATCTACCTCGACTATGGGCACATGAGCAAACACGATTTGCCCAGCAGGTTTCCCACGGCAGCAGCAGGCTGCCTCCAGACCTCTGGCCTGGCCGACACTGGCACAGCACTGCAGAAATGGGTGCGAACAAGCGGGTCTCTGGGAAGCACCCAGGGAGACCACGCGGTCAGGCCGAGCTCAGCGCACACCGCTGTGTTTCTGCAGCCCCCAAATCCTTCCCCACCATCTGAGCGTCTCGGAGATGAGAGCTGCGTTTGCACAACGCAGCCCAAATACAGATTTCCCTTCCCTGCTCAGGAACACGCACTATTTTTGCTGCACACATTCGTTAACAGATTTTTCCAGGCCCCGAAGTCCCCAGCTCTTAAATAGACTGAGGCAGCTATAACGTCTCTGAGTTAAAATGTCAATTACTTTAACCAGATTATTAGGAAAAACAAAGTCAGTGCGTGAAGTGGCACAGCTGGGCCCCAGGCAGCAGCACAGGCAGTAACAAGGAGCCTTGTGTGATGAGACCAGCCCTGCCGAGATCCATCAGCAGCTGTGCGAAACCAGCCCTGAGGAAAGGGAGAGGCCGGGACCCCACTGGTGCTCTGGGAGCTCTTCCACCCCAACGCAGCTCACTTCACCCCCAGGTCCGTCCCTCGGCGCCCGCAGACTTTCAAGTCAGTAAGTGAGTGGCTTACGAGAAGCAAAAGGCATCCGAGAGGCTGACAGAAAGACGTGGGCAGCTGCTCACCGCCCCTCCACAACGGCAGCTGGCCCTGTTTGGGAATTGGCCGCTACACAAACAGGATGCAGAAGGGGTTGGGGTTTGGGCTGTTACTGTCGGCACCTCCGCTCCCCGGAGCAGAGCTGGGAAACGCCCGAGCAGCACTCAACGGCACAGAGCGTTTCTTTAACAAAGGAAGAAGAACAAGGGAAGCAAGGTTGGGTTCCACAAATAGATGAGCTTCCTGCAAACGGTGCCAGAAAGACAGCGGGGTTCTCATTGAAGTGGCTCTCTGCCCTAAGCTTAAGCAAAGCGCGTGTCAGATATCAGCTAAAAAAATATAATAATCATAGAATCTGCCTCTTACCTGACATACTTGGAGAGCGGAGGCTTCAGGCTGTGCGTGGTCGACATCCCTGAGGAAATGTACCTGTCTCTTCTTCTCTCGATCCGCCGCACGTTCACAAAATCCCTGAGCAAAGAAAGGGCAACGACAGCTTTGAAACGTGCGTGAGACTTTGAAGGAGCAGATCGCACGCCCGGGGCTGCTGGGAAGGGCTGCGGCAGAGGTATGTCAACATATGGACAAGGCACAGGCAGCACGGTTAGCGGGGGGACAGCGGGAGAGGCTGGGACAGATTCTGAGCTGCGAGGCTCCTGCCAGAAGCGTTCAGAGGGGACTGAGGGGCTCCCTGCCTTAGGGACGGCACCCAGCCCTGCTGGGTGGATGCTGGGCGCATCACCTGCCGGCTCTCACTGCGGTCGGAAGCTTCTCTCTGTGTTTCACAGGATGGTGTTCAGAGGCTCAGGACAAAACAACCAAAGGAACTGACCTGGGGGAAACGACGCCGCCTGCGGCCCCAGCTGCTACGTCGTACGAAACGATCGTGTTGTCTTCAACCCGCTGCAAGACCTGGGAGAAAGGAAAGAGAGAACTGCTCAGCCTGCGCCTGCAGGTGCCAACAGCTGGGCACTGCAGCCCCTCACAGCTGGGAGCGCACAGAGCAGCTTCAGCAGCTGATTTGGGGGGGGGCTCTGTGGCAGCACACACACAGGTTCTTCTGCTGGCCCACGGCTGCCTCTCCACCTTTCTGAGGGGGGCACAGGCATTCCCTTCGGATCCCTGCCACACCAGCAGTGCCAAACGGCACCAAGCAGAAGCAGGCTTGGCTCAGGCACAGGCCCAGCTCCCTGCCCACCTCGTGGGCTTTTGGATGGGCACAGCCACGCAGCTGGCCGCCGCCGAGCATTCGGATCGTACGGATGAGCGGCGGAGATTTAACGCCTCGGTGACTCTGATCCAGCTAAGCTCCAGTAGGGCCTGGGCACCGCTGACAGCCGGCGCTGGGCTGGGAAGCTGCAGCTCTCCGCTTCAAGGAGCTCCTGTGATTAAGCCATCTTTGTCCGGCACGCTCACCTGGCAAGCTGCCACTGTTCTGTTCCACAGGATCATCTTCTCGGGCTGGAGAATAACCTCCTGGTAAACTGTTTCAGCAGAGCACTGCAGGAAAGCCTGAGAACAGAGAGGGAGCAGTCAGCCAGCCCCCTGCCCCACTGGGGTAAGGTTATTTCTAAGGAACGCAGAGCTGATCAGAAAGAACAACAGGGAGGAAGCAGGAGGACGGCGGCGAGGCCACAAAGCCAACGTTGTTACCTGCTGCCAAAGAGGGAGAAGGGCACGAATGGGGATGAGAGCTGGGGATCAGCAGTAGCTGAGCCTGCTGGGAAGGGGGACAAGCATCCATCTGCACCACGGCCACAAAGACAGAACAATCCCGGGCTCCTCTGCCCTCAGCCCACCTTCTCAGCAATTCTGCTGCATGTGCGATTGCTTTGGAAAGTCACCAGAAAGATTCACAGAGCTCCAGCACAGCTAACATTCATTTCTCCACGTCCCCGTGGGATGGGGGACCTTCGGAAGCAAACGGTTAATGCAGCAGAGCGGGACCATCCAGCTTTGCCTCACCAACACAGAGCTGCTCCTCCAGCAGCTCTGCCAGCGAGGCAGCATATGCACTGGAACAAAGAAAAGCCACCGCAGCACCAATGCTTCATTAAAGCGTGGTTTACAGCCAAGCCACTCCAGCGAGAGGGCACAGAGCATGGCACTTCCGAGCAGCTCTTCTCAATGCCAGGCGGCAGCAGACGCACGCTCAGCCCTGGTCTTGCTGGCAATTAGTTGCAATTAGCCTCCTTGGTCAGATTAGTCCTAGATGCTGGGGTTGGAAGCGAGTCTTGCAGTCACCTGCTCCCACTTCCACCAGCAAAGACTGGGGCCCAGCATATTTGCCGGGGAGTTTGTCTGCCAGCCAAGGGGTTTTCCTGGAGAGATTCCCTAAAGCGTGCAGAGCAGTTCATCTGTCTCAAGCAAAGAGAGTGCTCTGCAGGCTGACCTGTGCTGCCAGGGCCGGGAGAGAGAGTGAAAGCTGAGCCGTGGCTCTGAGCAGAGCAGTGATTTTGTATGTATGACACAGGCTAAGGAAGCAGGACAGGAAGGCTCTTACCTTTAAAATAAAGGTCTTGCCATGGAAAGGTATTTCAAAAGTGTAAACAACATCACCGAAGTCCTGTGCAAGAAACAAGAAAGTTTCATTTATGTGGGCAAAACAACATTCACTGCTTCTACCCAAGGTAAAGCCCGATGGCCTCTGGGCACTGCAGGAGGGCTGCAGGAGCTGGCCCGCTCCAGCACCATCCCATAGGGCCATTCTTGGCCCCAAACTGCTCCTGCTCCCCCACGCCAGGCAGCAAGCCCCAGAACAGGAACGGCACTGAGCCCACTTCAGATGCCCATGCACAAATTTCCATAAACAAACCAACATCCAGAGAAGCAGCAGTGATGAGACAGGAAAAGAATCCACCCCGTGCCAGCCTGCAAACTCCGTTTCAAGGTCAGATTCTCTTTGTAGCAAGCTACCAACACCAGCGTATGAGAGAGGGGTTAGTTTGCCAGCACTGCTGTTGTTACCTACATCTGAGAAGAGACTCCCTGGAGGGGTTAGGGATGGACAGATGATAACCTTTCATCATTAGCCCTGTGTTAAACTCTGATTAGTCTATTTAAATCCATCCCCCTTTGGATAAAGAAAACAATCTGCCCAGCTAGTTTGGCATCAAACAATGGATCACTTGACAGGGGAATTTTAAATACCAGATGAGACTGCAGTTTGCAGGACTCTCACCTCCACTGCGTTGCAAGCCCACAAGTAGAAAACAAGGTTGATTTTGGGGGAGGGGGGGGCAGAGGCACTAGCACTCCACACCACTCTACAGAGACAAAAAGGAGCCCCAGCTACCCCAGAAAACTTTGCTGTAGCTTGAGGAAAAACGCATGGCAAGGCTCTCTGATACACACTCCACTGTCCACAGTGCCCCTGTCCTGAGGAAGGGGATGTACACACAGCTCTGGGGTAGGGCAGCAGAAGCTGCCTGTGCCCCACGAATGGCTGTAGCCCAACCAGAGCCTCCCCACAGCCTGGTGTGTTCCTAAAAGCACGATGCTCTGCAGCCCTCACAGCCACCAAAGGTGAGCTGCCCACCCCTGCCAGCCTGCTGTTGAGATGGAGGAGTGACGGCCTCTCTCCCGTCAAACGGGAAGGCAATTAAACGTCTAATTAAATAAGAGGGGGATTTTACATTTAACTGAGCTGGAATAGATTCCTAATTCAATCAGGTAATTGTAACGCTTGTTAATTTTTCATGTTGCAAGGAGGTTTCAAAAGCCTCATTTGTCCTCCAGTTTTTGCTAAGCCATCCGTGCTTTTTGCCAGCGCTGCCCAGCAGTGGGCTGTGGGGGACACTTGCATTGTTCTTCTCAAACTTCCAGTTCTCCTCCTGGGCGAGGATTTGGTCCACAACCTCCATAGCTTCTTTGCCTTGTCGGACATATTCTTTCTCCTAGGAGAGAGGGGAATATTTCACTAGCAGGGTTTGCAGAAAGCCCCATGTGTGTGTGTGTATGTGTGTGTGTGTATGTGTGCAAGGTTTGCTACCCCTCTCCCAGGGCTGGCAAAGGGAAATGGGCTACCTCCCATCACCACATCACAACAATCTCTTAAATTCAGGGCACAGAGGCCTCATTTTGGAGCCTGAAGTCACGCTTCCTGCCCTGGCTTGCATCCACACACCAGCTGCACCCACCAGCAACTCTCTTGCCTTAGTGCAAGGGTTTCCAGCAGGCAAAGGGCTGCGAGGTGCATAGAGCTTCCTTCTGTGGAAGTGCCAGAACTGGAGCTGAACAGCAGCAGAACCACTTGGAAAGCAGCACAGAGAAGCGTGTGCCCAGCCAGACCTCAGGGAGGTGAGGAACCACCCCGCTCGCTAGAATTCAACAAGGATAGTGCAGACAGTGCCCTTTTGGTACATGACTGCATGACCAGGGAAGGGGGGAGAGGCAGAGCCAGAGCCACATCCCTGGGGGATGCTGCAGGGGAGAAGCTGGCTAACACTGTGTGTCACTCAGGGAACCCCTCGTGCTGCAGCCACGATGCCACCGCTCCCAGGAGCCGTGGGGTGGGCAGAGCACCTCAGCCAAACATCCCCAGACAAAGGGCTGTGACACGAGGGACAGGATGGTGTCTCTGTTTACCTGAGCTGTCAACGCCTTCCTTCCCGGACCTTCCTCGTCCGACTCGTTGTCCGACCCTTGGGAGAAACACACAATTAACACACAGGTAACAAAGAGCCCATTTGTGTATCTCCCCCTGACCCTCCCATGGATCAAACAACGCTACCAGAGGGTATGACCCCAGCACAGCCCAGAGCCTGTCTCCCCCAGCGCAGAGCTGGCTGCCAGGTGCTGCTCTGCTCCCAGCCAGGCTGAGGGCACTGAGCGTGTCCTGGGTGTCAGCAACACTGGGACAACTGCTCTGGCTGATGCCTGCTGGCTGCCGAGCAGGGATGGTCTCACAGCCAGCACAAGGCAGCAGCACTCTGCCAGCTCCGACCCTCACCTGCTCTCAGCGATTAACCCCCATGCCCCTTTAACCACAAGCACTTTAATAGCAGCTTAAGAGCGTTTAACCCCAAGACCACAAAATGTTCTCATTTCCCACAGGGCCAAAGCCAGGCTGAGAGTGATCCTGCTCCTCCCTGGCACCATGGCAGCACGGCACCAGCATGGGGCAAGGAGAGGTTCTGCAGCACCCATTTTTGAAGGCCTTGCTGCCTGCCTCTGCCAAGAGCTGGGCTAATGAGACACAGCTCAGACAGAGGGCAGTAATAGGGGCAGGGAGCTCCCGAAGGAACGTGGAATGGGAGCAAAGCATGTTACCTGCAAAGGACTCCGGAGGGGAGTAGAACTGCCCATCGGAAAGGGCTCCAGGGTACAGCAGGGGCCCACGGGCAGCCGCAGCCTGGGCTGCCAGGTACCCTGTGAAGCAGAGCGGGTTTCACACGCAATGCCCTAAACAAGGGGGCTGAGGGCCCCGTCCTCCTGCTCCAGACCTCCCCTCTCCAGCCTCCCAGCCACTTTTTGCCAGACACAGCTGCTCTGCCCACACTGACACCAGCCAGCCCACAAGCTTTTCAGCTCCCATTGCCTCATCTTTTGTTTGAGACATTTTATCTGCATGGAGATCAATGGGCTCTTTTGCCTGTCAAATCCAAAGGCGATTAAGCATCTAATTAAATAAGAGCTTCCCCTGGAAGCAATTTGGAACCCGAGCCTAATCCAATAGAGGCATTAAACACTTGATCATTTTTCATCTTAAAGCCTCCTCGCAAGACCCAAACATCCTCTGGTGCTTTCCAGTCATTCAGTGCAGTTCTGATCCAGCCCCACTTGACAAATAGTTCTCAGTTTATGTGCCATTTCCCAGTTCTCTTTCGTCAGAGAAGCCTGGGAGAGCGACTCAGCCCTTGTGCTGTAATAGCACTGCTGCTTTACATTACAGCTGCATTACACAGACCGAGCACCCACTCCCTAGAAGGACCCTTGGAAGGGACAGGTGCCCTGCCACACGCAGTCATTTGGGAAGCATTAGGTCAGAGAAACTCAGTCCCAGTTTAATCTGACCTCGATGACTAGAGACTGTGAAATCTCACACACAGTAACCCATGCTGCACCCCCGTAATAGATCTTTGCATCATTCCTCTCCAAAGGTCTCCAGCTCAGATCTGAAGACAGATCTCACTCCCTCAGAGCTGGAGAGTCCCACAGTCCGCCTGGCATTTGTCCCACTGTTTCAAAACATTCTCCTGATGCAGAGGTGAGCTCTGTTTCCAATACGTCTGGCTTCAGCATCCAGACACTGGAGAATTTGGCATGTTTTTCCTCTTCTCAATTAAAAGATGCTTTTCATAACCTGGTATATTCTTCCCTTGAAGGGACTCGGATACCGTAACAGAATTGAATCAGCCACTTCCCATCACAGCCAGCCTGGAGATCACTTCTCCATAAACGTCAGTTCTGCCAAGGTGCTGCCAAAGCAGCAGAAAGCCCGGGCCTGCTGGCCTGCTCTGCTGGCTCCTGCCAAAGGAGCACAGTACTTACATCGCTCCTCTTCTGCTTCCTGAGTGAGGACTTTAAAATCCAGGAACCAAGTCTCTAACCAAGCAATGACAAACGAGACGATGGGAAGCAAGTAGCCAAACGCCCCTTTGGTGAGAAGCTGGGTGGAAAGAAGCAAAAGTCACGGGGAGTTTACACAGAATGGGAAACAGCAGCAATCACAAAGCAATCCCCTGTGAGCCCAAGGAAACCAACCTCGGAGAGGATGACCTTCACAATCAGGAAGGCACTGGATATCAACGTAGTGACCTGGAAAATAAAATCACGTATCTGAGATCTCGGCAGACTGCAGGCAGAGAGCTCAAAGTGAAAACAGGAAAGCAAAAACTGCCTCCTTACCGCTATGACCCACCAGTGGCGCAGCCTCACAATCGCATAGGCCAGCAGCAACACAAAAAATCGGAAGAAAGCCAAGACCTTTCAAAACAAAAAGCCGTGGATATAGATGGTGTCCTTGTCCCCGTGCCAGGTGCTGGAAGGATGCAGCCCCCCGGGACCTCGCCACCTCCAGCCAGGTGGGGTCAGTGGTGCAGCAGGGTGGGCTGCGATCTGCCCGAGCGCTAAGCCAGGAGCAGCAGGGATGTGGGAGACCCTCAGCTGCCCTCCCCACCCACCCCACAGCCACGCCAAGCTCCGAGCCATTGCCCCACTGGCAGCAGGCTGGGATACTCACAAATATGTCGAAGAAGGAGGTCTTAAAATTGTACTCGAAGATTTCGTTCTTCAAGTTCTTCTGAATGCCATCCTTGGTCTGAAGAGGAGACAGGAAATGAGAAAGCCATTGAGTGCACTGATAAGAAACTAATGATAGGAAGAACCCGGCCAAGCGGAGTCCAGAGGCTACTGCTGGGTCAGGTTATGCATCGGGCATACAAATGTATAGCACAGGATCCTCTGCTGGCACAGGACCACAGGAGGATGCAGCAGCACATTTCTGCTTCACGCTGAGGGCAGCCGGGGCTGCAGCAGCACACCGTACATTAAACACTTCTATGTGGGGCTTCCTCACGTGGAAAAGCTGTTATTTGGCTCAGCACATCCCGTGGCAGCAGATCACCACCCCCACAGCCTAAAGCCCTCTGTCTCCTGTAGCCTAAAGGACAGCACCTCCCACTCTGTGCCCATCGCTTCCACGTGAGATCCCGGGGACAGACTTCAGCTGTACAGGAGGAAACACAGGGCAGGTGAAAGGCCCCAGGAAGCACTTCTTGGGCACCCAAAACATCTGCCTTGTGACATGGCAGCAGAGGGGTCCAAAGGCCACAGACACACAGAAACACAAGGAAAGCCTGAAGAGGCAAAACCAGGATTCTGCAGGACTGTAAGAGGGCGTGGAAAAATCCCAAAGGGCTCTCTTATCTCACCCCTAAAAAATGTGGGGCTTGACAGCCTCGGCGCTTCTGACACCATAAATCCTGTTCTCAGGAGCTTGGAATCGCTGTTTATGAGGAAGTGGATGGCTCAGGTAACTGGAACAAATGCTTCACCTTTAGGCTATTGGTTTGAACGCAGCCCAGCTGGCCTGGAAGCTGGTATATGCTGACAGCTGTTTGATGATCTGTGAGAAACAAGTTGGTGGATCTCAGGCCAGTTCTTGGCAGACCGGTGCCCTGGCACCCTCTCGTCAGACAGTCCAAGGACAGACGAGGCAGCCATTGGGATGTGGTCCCTCTAGGTCAGGGCTGCTGCTTAGCAGTCAGGGAGGGGTGGGTGAGCAGTTCTGCACCGCTGCTTTAGATCTGAGGCTGCAGGGTTTGCAGCAGACAGCTTCAATGAGCAGCCGCCAAAGCAACCACAGAGTATCCTGAACTGAAAGGGACCCACAGAGCCCCTTCCCAACAGCACTGCTCCGATAGGAGATGTTGAGAGGGGGAACAGGACTCAGCTGAGGCTTTGAATTACAATTTTTGGGAGGTGTTTCAGTTTAAATACATGCCCCCGCCTTGAACAAGTAAGAAGAGCTGAGTGAGGCACCTCTTTGTCTCTGAGAGCAGCGAGCTCGCAGAGTGACAGTTTGCAGGAGACAGACATTTAACGAGGGCCAATTTGCTCAGCTTATCTCGCAGCAAAGGAAACCATTTGATAAAAAAAGCATTAGTCACGATATAAACTCATTGCTCTTCATAACTAGGCAAATAAGTCGTCCTAATAGCCTTAAATATGCAGCATCTCGGCTCGGGGCCTAAATATCACCAGTTAGTCACTCATTAATGGCTACCTGCAAGACCTACGCTCAGAATTACCCTGACGAGCACGCTGCCAGAGCGCTTCCCCGGGGCTGCAGGTTGGGATTTGCAGAAAAGAGCCCAGAGAGCCAAGGAAGGAGCAGGAGGCTGAGGGCCAGGGCACCATCGGCATCGCAGGAATGCTGCCCCAGAGCTGCCGTGCTTCCACCAGGCTGTGGGGGTCACCGCAGCCTCCTGGCACAGCGCGGGGTGATGGAGCTGCTGGCCGAGGCAATCCGTTACGTGCAGACACTGCAGGAGATAAGCTGGGCAGAGATAAGAGCCGCTAAGTGAGTGCAGGATCCAGTGCTGATAAACAAAGGCCAGACACCCGAGGGCCGCCTGCAGAAGCAGTGGGGTCTATCTGATCATCTTGTCTTTCCGATCAGGCTGTTCTGTGGGAGGACATCGAGTACCTGCAACCTGAAACCCATTCCCCGCGCGGCTAAACTAGTTGGGACTGGTGTGGGGGAAAGAAAGGAATAAACATAGCCCAGGGAACAACTTTGACCTGAGGAGATTGAAGTAAATAAAGGAGATTTCCTTGTTCGTTGCAACAGTTGACAGAAAGAGCAAACGCAGCACCCCGTGCTGGCACGGAGCCTCTGCAGAGGGGACCGAAAGCGCCGGCTCCTTTGTGGCAGAGCGGCACCTCCAGTTCACAGAGGCAGAGATTAGCAGCAGCAGCACTCCGGGTCCAAAGCTCAAAGCCCTTTTTGTCTGTGCCCTCCAGCTGGGCGGCGCGAGGAAGGTCTGCGCTCCCCTCCTCACCCTCCGAGGCTTCCAGAACGGGGCACTGAAGCTGGCAGCCTGCTTGGCACACGCAGAGAGCAGCTTCTCTTTAAGAGGGCAGGAGAGAAGCTTGGCCAACAACTCGCCCTCCCAATCCCACAGCCACAGATCTGGTTACATGACAACACCCAGCACTGCATGCGTGGTGTTAACGACCCCGGGCAGCCACAACGGGGCCGCTTGCAGGAAATGAGCTGGACTTCAGCTAGCACTGAGTGTGCACTGATTTCTCAGCCAGTGCAAAGCAGAGAGCACCGGGAAGAGCAAACAAAGACTTGGCCTGAGACTTCTGAAACACAGCAGTTAAGGCAGAGGAAGCCAAATTTACAGCAGCACAACCTAAGAGGGGAAAGACTCCACACCTTTGTTTTTCCCAACTTACATTCAATTCGATTATCCACAACAAGGAGATGAAGAGCAGATCGAAGGTGACAAAGAGGCAGAAGGTCCTCCTCACATCTGAGATGGCTTTCCTCTTCTCTGGAGAGAAGTAGCAGTATGGGGAGAAGCCCTGGCTCTGGGAAAGTGAGGTGCTGATGGACGCAATGGCTGGGAGGCTCCGTTCCAGGTCGTGCTGCAGGTCTGTCGGCTTGCTCATCCTTGGCCCAAGTAACTTGGGGCCTACGTCAGTCAGGGCCACATCTGCAGAGCCACAGCATCACCTAAGGGGAGACGACATGGGAAGCCTAGGGGAGCAATGCCACAGCCTTACGCCCGGTGGTGTCACCCTCCTGTTCTCAGCAGGGCTGTCAGCTGCAGGCAGGCAAACAAGCACAGAAAGGAAATGTGCACACGATGCCCTTCTTCCAGGCACACAATCCTGTTAGCAGCTCAGCCGGATGCTGTCTGCTTTACACCATTCCTACTGGAAAAGGCTACCACCATGTCATGGTTTCATGGCTTTTCACTGGTACCCCGCATCAGGTCACAGAAACCAGGCTGATCCGTGACATGCTGCCTTTTAGGTTAGCACAAAGCACAAAGAGAGCCCACCCAGGGCTTGCACCCTGCCCCTTGCACCAGCACAGGGACCCCCACCCCTTCTGCCCACTGCAGGGAGACAGAAATTGGCCAAGAGCCCCACGGCTCAGCTCTATGGCAGGGATCAGTTACCACTGGCACTGATCCTGGTGGTGCTGGGTGCACAGCCACCTCATGAGCGGGTCGGGGTGCTGAAGCTGACGCCTGTTTTCAGGCAGCCGTGCCAGCCATTGTGTGAAAATGTTTCCCTTCCGTCAGCAGCGCACAAGGAGGCTGCTGTGCTAACAAAGCATGCAGCTGAGCACACGCCTGAGACAAACAGGGAGAAAGGTGCCAAAGCAGGGGGCTGCTGTCCCCA
>PPHD01016464.1:0-15551 GCA_002909625.1 Bambusicola thoracicus
CTTGGCCCATTGATCCAGTCTATCCAGGTCCCTCTGTAGTGCCCTTCTCCCCTCTGGCAGATCGACTCTCCCTCCCAGCTTGGTGTCGTCTGCAAACTTTCTGAGGGTGCACTCAATCCCCTCATCGAGGTTATCAATGAAGATGTTAAACAGAAGCGGCCCCAGCACTGAACCTTGGGGGACACCGCTCGTGACCGGCCGCCAATTGTAGCGAATGTGCATCAGCTTGTAATTGGTTGAAGCGTTGCTAAAGCCCCCGGCCCTATAATTCTATTGGCCATGGAATCACACATCTTGCATAGCTACTAACACAGCAATAATCATCACATTGTTCTTTGTATTTCATTACCTCGGTCTTTTCCCAGGCTAGCTTCCCCCTTATCTTAGCTGCAGCCTCAGCTTTTTTTGTTACTTTCACAGCTTCAAGGTCTCATAGCACGTAGCACTCATGCTCACTCTTGCTCCCTGAGCCATCATAGCAAGCTACTACTTTTCTATTCGTGTCCCCTGCCAACTGTTAGGCCTGTCCTGCTCGTACAACCATTCAAGAGATCCATGGCCCCCTTGACTGTCGAGCCATTCCTCAACACTTGAACAATACCTTTAGTACTGAGTGTGCCTGTCAAATGGGGCCATATCTAGGACCTTGCCTAAAGTCTCTGGAAAACCATATCATTCTCTCTATTTGCTTCAGGCCTCTGGCATGTGTAAATGCAAATGTTTTCTGTGTGTGTACCATAGCTTCTGTGGCTTTCCTGAATGACAGAGATTATGCTAATGATTTTCTGCATTCTCGTGATATTCTAAGCTTTGAAAACCAGGCTGCTTGCATCTGTTTGTTCTCATCTAACTGAAGAGTGAAGTGATACCAGTAAAGTGTTAGTTTGCACAAATGCTCTGCTGAAGAAGAGTAACATCTTTTGGCTGAGATGCAAAAATGTCCTCATTTTTTGTTGATTTTTGGTTTTGTTAATTTTGTTTTGGAGTAATACCAGTTTTTCAGTTTTCATTTCCTGTTTTTCAGCCTTTGAGATGAACTCCGTTTTGGCTGCTTGCATTTTGAATCTAAACTTCTCAGTTGGTTCAGTTTAACATAGCAGTACTTCAGGGTAAAAGGTGAAAAATGATACATACTGTGCATTTGTGTAGTTTTCAACCTTGGTATTAGATGACTAGACATCATCAAAATAGATGCTTTATGTTACATTTTCTTAACTTCAGAACATTATTTCATAAGCACATGGTGTGCATGTACAATAGTTTCAAATTTGCTATTGAATCCTGTAGGCATAGTCATTATTTTGCACAGATGTTACTTATTTTCTCATTTCCTAGCTAATTTTTACTGTTATAAGTTCTAATGAATATATATTGCATGGTTGGTTTTATGTCTCTGACAACTCACAGGGAAGGTCTGAAGTATATTTGGACCTGTTTGTCAGGGGGAATACTTCTGGCAACTTTTCCATTTAATTTTACAGCTATCACGTGGTACAAAGACAGTCGTTCACTCACCAGTGCTGCAAGTGTCACTTTTCTGAACAAGGGTCAGGTTCTGGAGATTGAGGGTGCTCAGATTTCTGACACTGGCATTTATAAGTGTGTGGCTGTCAATACTGCAGGCACAGCTGAGTTGTCCTACAGTCTTCAGGTTCATGGTAAGTGTTACAAAACTTATGAGAAACTCTTACCTGTACCACATTTGCTAAATCTTCTCAGAAGTCTCGTCACACCATCATCCTGGAAGAGATATGGCAGGGCTCAAGGAAGCACATTCACTCCTTCTTGTTGTTTTTTCCCTTATCGATATTAGGATACATGTTTTTAATATTAGGAAGATGTCATAAGGGAATTTGATTTTGAGGGAGAATGAGCAGAGACACCAGATTTGTGGAAAAGATATTTATATTATCATTTAAAGAATTCAGAAGGACTTGAAATTGCTGTGTTTCACTGTAGATGACTTCAAAGTCTACAATAGATAAAGAAAGGACCCAAGTCAAGTGTTCTTTCATAACACAAGAATCTTAAAGAAAAATGTATTGTGTTTAAAGAGTCGAAGTGTAGGTGTTTGCAGAAATGAGACACCTGATCAAAAGCCAAATTGGAGCTCTTCCACTGATTTCAGTGGATTTTGGATCAGGCTCTAATCCAAACTCCTATTTCTGATGCATGCGTATGCATGTAAGTGGTTTTCGGTGGGACTCTTCAACGCAAAAGGCCTAAATGTGTCCTAAATTTGGCACAAGTGTCCCTGGCGGATATGCATGCTTAGTGTGTAGTTCCTATTAATGTTAGTTAACAAATACGGAGTTGGGCCATACATTTCTGTTAATGACTGTCATGGGAGAGAATGAGGGCTCAAGGCATGGTCAAGGGCAGTTAACCTCACCCAGTGATGAATTCATAGGAAATATTTAGAGCCAAGGTCATTATGTTGTTTAAACTGAGAAATAACTCCTAAGTATATGTTTGTCTTCTTATAGGTAGTGGAATTTCAGCAGAAATTTACAGAGTTTTCTAGGGAATTAATACTCTCTCACTTAGTGACAGACACTATACAAATAAAAGTGCTTCCCCTACCAGAATAGAAATATATACAGTTGCAGCCAGTGCTGATTGCATCAAAGGAAGCTGAAACACCTATCCATGAACCTTCTTAATTCAGCTTGTGTGATGCAAAACTTAAAGGGAGTACTTTTTGGATTTACCAAAAACGAGGTTATCATCCAGTTTATTTGGAGTTTGAGTTTGGTAAGACAGAGAGTTTTTTTTTTTCCCCCCCTGTTAATAATGAAAGCAAGAATGACTACTAAAGGAAGAACAGACTCTGAAGTGTCATACAGAAAGTTGCACCAAATTTACTGACAGCCTGCTCTGTGTTTTTATATGGCAGCTGGCCCTGTGAATGAGTATCTATCTTGGTTGTACATTGAAACAAGAGTATAAAAACATACTTGCATGTTTCCTGGGATTTCTACTATTAGTGAAATTTGTCTTAGGATGAGTAGTCTGAGCTGCATGCTGTTAGAGACTGCTGAATTTATTCATGCATCTCATTTTCATTGAAGAATGCATACACATTTTTTTCTCATATCGGATATTTATGAGTAGAATGCACTGTTCTCGTCTTTTTTAGGAGTGACTTCAAGCATTAAGCTTTTGTGGTTGATGTGAAAAGTGGGAAAAAAAAAAAGTGTGAAAAGTGAAAGTACCGGTATATGACCAAGTTTTAAGTAGTGGAAGCAACTTACATTGTTCTGATTTTCCTGATAAATGAAACATCTCTCTTTTTTAACACTTAAGTTACAAATGTTGAATGTCTACAGAAAACAGTTTTTTGATTCCAAAGCTGTTTTCTCCTGTAAATGTATGCCAGTGTTATGCCCACACTTGTTTGCTCATGAAGTACAGAAATAACAAAAGTAGTATACTGGAAATCTCAGGTATGTTCCTGTCTCCCTTTTAAAAATAGTTCTACAAAATTTACGAGGCCTTACACTTAAAATAATTGTTTTGATATGTCCCATTAAGATTATTTTTATCATCAGACAGGCAGATATTGTACAGATGGAACTGGAAAGTATATTCTGCAAGACTGATTTATTACTCTGTATATATTTGGTTTATTTGGTTTATCACATAAACTTCTCTAATTAATCTCCACCACTGTTAATGCCTTTCATGAGGTCTAGATGGAGTGCTATAAAAGTGAGGGAATACTTTCAGGTTTGATGTTCTGGTTCCTGGGTGTCACAGCTGTTCTCTGGGCTGCAGACTTGATCCTACTTACCTTGCTCACAGTAGTTTCATTGAAGTTATCTGACTGCTTATGTAAGTAAGAGCAGCATTTGGCACAGAGCAAACAAATGGCAGTAGTGCTAATGTTAGAAATCCTTCCAACAGTATAGTACCTTGCAGGAAGAGAAGCAAGTTCTAAAAGTAAGCATCCCATTTAATTTCATTTTGATTTATCTTAACTCTTACATAGCTGCTCCAGCTTTATTTTCTTTTTTCAGTCCCACCATCAATCTCTGACAGCAGTGACATGGTGACAGCGGTGGTCAATAACCGTGTGAGACTGGAGTGCGAAGCAAGAGGCATCCCTGCACCCATCCTAACATGGCTGAAAGATGGTAGTCCTGTTTCCAGCTTCAGTGATGGACTTCAGGTATTGGCTTCAAATCCTGCCATCTGCTTTGGTATGAGCCTTTAAAGCCTGTGCAATTTAATAATACAGACAAAGTTGGAGGTTTTGGTATGAGAGTATAAGGCTCTTTGCTCTGGGATATTGTTGCAAGCTTACAGTAATTACTGTGCAAAATGTGCTTATTATGGATATATTGAAATAAGGTGATCCTTTCAACTGATGTCATACTAAGTAAAAGTTTCTATAAGCAAGTTTTTCACTGACTGGCAAGAAGACTAAACTGGACTGCCTTTCTACACTGAAGAGACCCTTAGAGTTTAAGGTTGCATAGTATCTCATTACTAAAAATAACAGCTTGGAGAAAAACAAGTCCCTACTGTAAGGAGATGGTTCTGAATCAAAATAATAGGGCATTGTTGCTTTCTGAAAGCTATTTTTATGATCTGAAAGATGAGAAGTGAAATTTGTTTAAGTATGTGGGTTCCTTTGGGCACAGAGAGAAACTGTGACAGTGTTTGAAACTAGTGAGAGAGGGGAGTATCCATATCTTGCAGAGACTTCTAAGTTCAAGAGTTTTCTATGATTTGCATAAAGCCAGACTTTTGCTTTTGCAAGTTGTGATGAAAAATAACAGTGGAGTGCAGGAAAGAGTGTAGGTAAAATATAGATGGTGGAAATCAGTGGCAAAACAAGTATTTTGTTTTGGAATAAAGCCTAGTTGTTCTCATGTTTCTGCTTTACATTGAAGCACATATACTAAATATGCTGTGTTTCTTTTGCAGGTTCTGTCTGGGGGCCGAGTCCTGGTGTTAACAAGTGCTCAGATAAGTGACACAGGAAAATATACCTGTGTTGCAGTGAATGCTGCAGGAGAGAGCCAAAAAGATACAGATCTCAGAGTTTATGGTGAGATTTTCTGACAATTTTTTTTTGAATGAGGGAAACTGTTTATGGAGCTTTAGTGGTCCAAATGTTTAGTAACATTGAAGAAAAGTTGTTCCAACCCATAATGAAATCCAGAGAGATCAGGAGGTGTGTTTGTGTGTACATGTATGTAAGTAAAAGAAAAGATAATAAATATGTGTATGCACACAGACATATTAAAGTATGTATGTTCTGTGTATCGTTGAAGAAATGGAGCTGCAGCAATGAATTTGTAAGTTGTGTACACAAAGGCTTATTTATAAATGACAGAACAAAATGCATATTTGTCTTTGCTTGAGTTACGCGTTGATAGAAAAGCTGTTATGGGGGTGGGAGCTCAGTGGTCTTTATTGAACTTTAATGAGTTAATGTGAATTTGCCACATAGCTCTCAAATCTTTCCATTTTCAGGCCATTGCTTGAAAGCCTCAACTTGCCAAAATTGTGGTGTCTTTTTCAGTGCTAATCGTGACACTATACTGAGCCCAACAAGATAACTTTGTCTCTTCTGAGAAGGAGGATATCACTTTAGCTATTGTGCTTTGTCAGTTTTCCAAATTGTGTCAAGCACTTAGTTCTATATTCTTTTTAACTGTACTCATGTAAATTCATCTGTCCTCCTCATTTCCTGTAGCTTGTTTGGCTTCCTTCTGATTTCTTGCAGCTTGTATAAGATGCTTTTTTATATTTTGTACTTAGAAATAACTAATGATGTACAGATATCAAAGAGCATAAATGTGCAGTCAGGTGAAAAGCCATGGAGTTTACCTGTAGCAAGTTTGAAGTTTCCCTGGACAGAGACCAGAATTTTCCCTAAATTATTTCCAAACTCTGAAATCAACTGCTTTGATGAATACTTCCTGTGCAAGAAAAACGTAGCTTTATTATTAGTATTATTTTTCAGGATATCTTGAGAACTGTATTGATGGTCTGCTGAGTACAACTTTGGGATTTTCTGTAATGTCCTTTGTGGTAATTAATTCAATATGTTTTTGTTCAAAGTGAAGCCAAGAGTATTTCTCATGAATGGTCCCACTGCTTCCCTTCTTCTTACTTACATATTTTGGACAACCAGACACACAGTTTCTGAACTAACAGATTACTAAGCTAGAAAGTGAGGGAAATGAAGCAATAAAAGCTCTTCTATTTGGCCTTGGTCAACATTTTATTAGATTAAGTAAACAGTCTTAGTATGCAAAAAGTATAAAAAGCTCACTGGATATATTTTACTAGATGAAGTAATTCTTGCCAGAAGAGTTTTGATTTTGCAAGTATTTAATTGCAGACCTAAAGTTGCCTTAATGTTAAGTCTGTAGTGAGTATGCCTTCTGGTTTAAAATGGAAAGAAAGGAAGGGGAATCCCTATCAAATGCTTTAAGGATTTAAGAACATATCTTCCATTAAGAGCACTAGCAAGAGTTGTCCTCTGGATCATGCTTGAGCACCCCAGTTCTAGTTTGCCGTTGTTAACTAAATCAGATAAACTAAGTTTATCATGAGGGCTACCAAGTTCTATCTCACTGTCTCTAATGTGGGAAAGGGAATTTCCAGTAGAGAGCTGATGCTAAGCTGCAGCGATGCAGTGTGATGCACACATCTCAGCTTTTTCCAAGGCAGTTTGTGTCTTGGGCTGAAATATTTTAAAATTCGTGAAGTGTCAGTGTTTTGTTAACAACTCAAAGCTGCTTCAGTAGTCCGAAAATCTCATCTGACTGTGATCCAGCCTGCTGTTACCAAAGGACACTCAGCTCAGCTGTGAATAATGATGCAAAGCCATGGACAGCAAGCAGTTCTCAGTCATTAATCTTTTAATATAATGTCATCTTCTCACTGTAATGTTTCCTTGATTTGGGGAGTTCTTTTCAATGCCAGCTGTGAACACTCTCCCAATAGAAAATTGCTCACTTGCTGATTTTCAAAGTTTAATACTCAATTGTTTCTCAATTGCTTTGTTTTTGGAAAAACAGCTAATGTTAAAAATGGGGGAAAAGTATGTGTTGATTTTTTTTATTTTTTTTTTTAATACCATTCAAGAACAGCTAATGGGCTGCAATTTAAGTGTGCCCAGAAGCATTTTTGTCTTCTACATAGACAACTTCTCTTCCAAAAGCTGATTTTTCTCTCCTGCAATTTGGAAATGTGTGATAGTGAGGCTCTTGCTGCAACTGTTGTACATACTTAAATAGAATGCTCAGTGCCAACAATTGTAATAATTAGCTAGGAACACTGCAGAACAGACAATAACGTGATGGTAAATCACGTCTTACTGATGATTAATTCATTAACCCATTCACTTTGCTGGAACTCTCTAAATTCTCATTCTGTCTTTTGTATTTGACAGTTTCTGGACAAAATTCTTCTTAAAGTCAGAGTTCTTCTTAAAGCCAAGTAGACATGCTGGCACTGTCTGGAACAGTTTATGACATTTTAGGCCAAGCTTGATTATTATCTTGTGAATCTTTATACTTGTTAACTCTTCTGTCCTTTTAGCGGGAACATATATTTCTCCAATCTTTATGTAATGATCAATTTCCCTTCTAGATGTATTTAGAGTATTTTTCTCCTAGCCCTGGTTTATCTATGCAACTTCTCTGTAGCTGATCTTTTACTACTATATATCTTATGTAGAGGATATTCTGTAGATAACAAAATTTCTGGTGCATATTGAGATCTAAAGATGACCTAAGTTGGATGTCAAAAACGTAGCAACTGCCATATTATTTTGTCAAACAAAGACTTGTTAACTCTACAGTATGTCTTACTATGGGAAGTCTGCAATACCCAAAGGCCTCTTTCTCTGATTTATTGCTGTAGTTCCACCAAACATCATGGGAGAGGAACAAAATGTCTCTGTGCTCATCAGCCAGGTAGTGGAACTGCTCTGCCAGAGCAACGCTGTTCCCCTGCCCATGCTGATGTGGCTCAAAGATGGGCAACCCTTGCTGAAGAAACCAGGTCTTAGCATCTCTGAAGATGGAAGTGTGCTGAAGGTAAGCTGGGCAGTTGGGATGCATCAGGAACTTCCTAGGGAGTGTAGCCATCAGGAGGGTGTTAGGTGTGCATTAGAGCTTGAATAGCATTAGCCTTAATGGGGCAACAGGGCAGTCCATGAGGACTGAGAGACAACAGACACCTAAATGTTTATTTACAGATTTTGCAAGAGTTGTCCTGTTACTAATATTAGAGAGACAGGTGTAAGCATAAAAATCAAAACCTGAGCAGCTTCATCCTGCAATCTTCCTATATATGTATATATAAGAAAGAATCCAGCTTTTTGTTTTCTTCCTAGATTGAAGGAGCTCAAGTACAGGACACTGGCCGTTACACTTGCGAAGCGACAAATGTTGCTGGGAAAACTAAAAAGAACTATAATGTCAATATCTGGGGTAAGATTTGTTATGCTTATTTCAGGAATGGGAATGGAGTTCAGAGTGAAGTTATAATGTGAGATACTGAAATCCTCATAAACTTATAAATGCTGAGGTTCAAGCAGGGTGACTTTTTCTTGTTTTCTTTAGCTCAACAGTTTCAAGAAGGCGTACATATTCTCCAAATTTATTTGTGTTGGTTCTAAATTAGTACCAGGTACTTTGTAGGCTTTTTTCAGGTTCGGTTTCCATGCATGATAGTAGTTCAGAGCTCTAACTAACTGGTTTTGTGTCCAGATCCTATTGATGCACTCTAATGCCATCTAGAGTAACTTACTAGCCTTTAACTTTTTTAAAATGCTGAAGCATGGAAATTCAGGTTTAAAAAAAAAAAAAAAAGCTATTTTTCCTAGCTGTGTATGCTTTACAAAGTCACCAGCACTAAATCATAGTAATAGCATTACTAAAATGTTTCTATGGTTAGATGATGAATGTGGCACATAGTGTTTCTTTGGGCCATTGATTTTTGCGTAGCTTTTTCTGCCTCACTGCTTTTTCCCTATATACTAATTGAAATGCTTCGAATTCACAAAACTACAACTAGATAAAGGGTTTGTAATGATTAAACAAAAATGTTTATTATAGAATAATGTCATTATTTATTTAAAAAGAAACATTAATGTTGTTTAACTTTGGGAATGGGTATTGCCATACCACATGAGATCATGAGCTATTCCCACATTAAGCATGCACAATTGCAGAATTGTAGGGGTTGGAAGGGGTCTCTAGAAATCATTGAGTCCAACCCCTGCTAAGGCAGTTTCCCTACTGCAGGTCACACAGTTAGGCTCCCAGACAGTTCTTGAATATCTCCGTAGAAAGAGACTCCACACCCTCACTGGGCAGTGCTGTGTCACTCTGACAGTGAAGCAAGTTCTTCCTTGCATTAGTATGGAACTCCCTGCGTTCCACTTTCTCCTCATTGTCCCTTGTTCTGCTGCTGTTTTCCAGTGAAATGAGTCTGCCCCCATTGACTTGACTCTCGCACTTTAGATGTTTGTAAACACTGATGAGAACCCCTCTCAGCCTTTTCTTCTCCCGACTGAAGAGTCCCAGGTCTCTCAGCCTTTTCTGACACAGGAGATGCACCAGATCCCTAATCATCTTTGTGGCCCTCCACTGGACTTCTAGGAGATCCCCATCTTGAACTGGGGAGCCCAGAACTGAACACAGTAGTCTAAATGTGGCCTCACCAGGGCAGAGCAGACTGGGAGGATCACCTCTCTCAACCTGCTGGCCACACTTTTCTTAATGCACTGGAGGATAGCATTGGCGTACTTGGCCACAGGGGCACACTGCTGGCTCATGACCAACCTGTTGTCCAGCAGGACACCCAGGTTCTTCTCTGCAGAGTTCCTCTCCAGCAGGTCAGCCCCCAGCCTGTACTGTACATGCTGTTATTCCTCTCTGGGTGCAGGACCCTGCACTTGCTCGTTGAACCTCATCAGGTTCCTTTCTGCCTAGCTCTCCAGTCTGTCCAGGTCTTGTTGAATGGCAGCATATACATCCCTTTACCATGCATGTCATCATCGTCTTTGATCTCTTCCTTCCCCAGATTTCTAGGATTTGCACTGTTGTGAAGGACCTTTTGTGAAAGAGGAATAAGGATTGTTCCTCTGTGCAGGGAGATCATTTCAGGAGGGTTTGGAGAGAAGGGATAACTATTTGCTTGTTAAGAGCTTTGATGGACTAAGCTTAATAGAAAGAGAAAGTTGCCTGTGAAAGTTGTCTGTGAGTAACGGTTCAGAATTATAGACGTTGTTTACATTCAGAGACTGAAAGTCTTGCCTGCTGTGTTTTTCAGTTTTAGATCTAGGAAATGTATCTGTCTGAGGACTGGTGAGATCCAGAGGACTAACTGGTTCCAGAAACTAGAAGAAACAGCCTTTGTTTTAAATTTCAGTATATAAAGGGGATACTAAAGAAAGAAGGGAACAGAACCTTTAGCAGGATCTGTGGTGAAAGGACAAGGGGAAATGGTTTCAAACTAGAAGAGAGGAGATTTAGGTTTGATATAAGGGAAAAGTCTTTTTTAGTAGGGATGGTGAGGCACTGGCGCAAGTTGCCCAGAGATGTGGTGGAAGCTCAGTGCCTGGAGACTTTCAAGGCCAGGCTAGACCAGGCTCTGAACACCTGATTAAGCTGTGGATGTCCCTGTTCGTTGCAGGGGATTTGGACTGGTTGACCTTTAAAGGTCTCTTCCAACTCTAAGGATTCTATGATTCTATGAAATGTAAGCCGTGACTCCTAAGAGAGTGGCACAAAACTTGTGACTTGAAGCAGAACAAATAAAAGATTGAAGCCAGTCCAGTCCAGTCATTCTGAAACCAATACATCTGTTTGCTGCTAAACAAGTCTGAAATGTCAGAAGGACAAGGTGCCTGCTATCGTGTGCATTTTAAATATGCTGGAAAATTTCTCACTCCATTTTCAGCCTGCATTTACATCTGCTTTTCTTGGTCTCTTTTCAAGTATTTTCATTATTTTCATCTAAAGAAAATCATTTCCCCATTTCAAGAAGGCAGTTATCCCTTCAGTAGATTTATCCAAAGTTCTTTAAGACTCTGAGAATCACCTTGGAAACAGTGGTCCATTTTGTCTGCAGCTGGCTTACAGTCACAGAGCTGTTAACAAAGCTGGCACTCTGCTGAGGTGGGGCATCTGAAGGGATGGGGTCCTTTGTGTTGTAGATGGCAGCCAGCATGTTGCTGCAGGAGAAATATGAGGGAAAAACTGTGTCTCAATTTTAAAAGTTACTTAAAGCCAGACAGAAATAGATCCTGTTCCCGCACTGGAGCTCAGGGGCAGGAATGATTGATGCAGTTATTCTTAAGTATATTATTCCCTGCCCTGGGTCTGGTTTGCATTGCGAGCAGAAGAAAGCAACCCTTGTAATTCCTTCAGAGCAAAATGGGACAGATTTGCCTGAAGATCAGTTTGGTTATACTGTTGACTGATACCATTTTGCTACAAATGGTATTTGGCATTTCTTTTCAGTTCCACCAAGTATTTATGGTTCAGATGACATCTCTCAGCTGACAGTAATTGAAGGGAGCCTGATAAGCTTAATATGTGAGTCTACTGGCATCCCACCACCTAGTCTTACCTGGAAAAAGAGTGGTGAGTGACCATTTGCTGTCTTTTTTAATAAAGCAAATACGATAATTTTGATTTGTCAGTTCTTTATCCTGTGAATATTTTAGATGGTGTGTTCTGATACTGAGTAGAAAACTACAGCAGTGGATTATGCCATTCTCTCTAATCACCTCTGCTTGGCTTAGGTGTCATTATTCCTAAAGTTGTGCAAGGGGAGCACAGTGCTGAGATGTCTTAGCTGACTTAAAACTGGACAGTTCATACACACTGATGAGGCACTTAATCTCTCTTAGTACACTCAGGCTCTGCATAGTGCAGTGGGAAAGCATCAGGTCTTACTTAAGTATCGCAGCAGGCCTGGCTGTGTGTCGCAGTGCAGTACTGTGGGTTAGAGCTGGGCTTGTGATCTGCTTTGTAACATAAACATATCTTCTAAATCTCTCTTGAAATTTGCAGCCATGGCACACTGCCAAGTGATGAAAATGCAGTTAGTGTAGTAGTTGCTTTGGGAGTTTACTGAACCTTTCTCTCATCTCATCTTAATATTTAAGAGTAGTCTGCATACCTTTTTGCTGTAGAGTTAGAACTAATCATTAACAAAGAGTTTTTACAAAACAGTAGAAAAATGTAGGCATTTTTAGCACCTTCTTTTAAGCATGGACACTATTGGAGACAGAGTAGTAGATAAAATAAGGTGTTGAATTCTTCCAGCACGGTAATTTTTTTGTTGTTAATCAACTTTACCTATCTGTCTGAAGGCATGGTTCAGTGTTGTGTGCACCCTCCTTTATTAATTACATCTTGCAGGAAGAGCAGATATTAATTTTTTTTTCTGCAAACATTTTTCAGAGAAAATGAGAAGTATCAGTGTCTTCTACACCTTGCCTCACCCTGTCTCTTGGCAGCCTGTAAAGCACACTATCAGATGACTGAACAATGTACTGCAGTGCTGAAGGATGTACACTTAAATGGTTGAAAACAAATTTGAACCTGCTTGAAAGTCTAAGAATGTAGTGCAATTTTGGATGTTACTCAGGAGTCAGATTTTTCATCACCTTTGCACATTTCCATAGGGAAATAATGGGAAATGAAAATTCAGTTTTTATGAGTAATGTACTCATGGGAGATGTACTCTTTCTGTCACAAAAATTTCCCTGAAGTTTTCAAAGATGATAATAGTTGCCAAGCCTGAGTTCTTAAAGATTTAAGAGTCTACTCAGAGAAGGTCTCATAATTTTGATGAGCTGTAAGCATTCCAGTTCTGCTCAGCATTTCCTGGGCAGAAGTATCTGCACACATGACACACAGTAGGCAGATGGCCAGGTGTACATCACTTATCCAAAGTGTATTATATTGAATGGCCTGGCTGAGATGATCATACTCAGACAGGAAGTCATGTTTTATTGAAAATAACGAATCTGTGGAAATGTCCAGGACATTTTGGATGTATGTGAGCATGAAGAGAATTACTGTGTTTTAGCTAAAATTGCCCTATGTTGAGTCAGCAATTAGTATGAGAAGTCCTCAGAATCTGCTTGCACGAAGTTCCTGACGTCTAGGAAAACTCTGATATAGCATTCTAAAACGGAAATTGTGCAGCTCAGTGACTATTAAATACGCCATTGGAATTCACACCACCTGAGCAGGCTCATTGCCATTCTCTGTGTTTTTGTCTGAAAGAATATCTCTTCCAGGCTCACCACTTGTGGCTGACCAGTCAGGAAGGGTACGGATATTATCTGGAGGCAGGCAGCTGCAGATTTCAGTTGCTGAAATGTCTGATGCTGCATCTTATATTTGTACTGCTTCAAATGTAGCTGGAAGTGCAAAGAAAGAATACAGCTTGCAAGTGTACAGTAAGTTACCATGAAGTATTGTGTTCAGAATGAACATGTTATGTAAGTGTTATCTGTACAGTGAGGTTAAGCTCTAAAACGTTTAATCCAGGATGATTCCAGGGTACTCAGAGATTTGTAATTGTAATTTTGTCAGTTTGGATTTACCAAGAAATTGCCTGTATGTCTTGAAAGGGCATCTGACCACAGGTGACCACAGGATGTAGCACGCTGTGAGTAGTGCAGCGTTTCCTGTTGCTGAACTGTAGTAGTGATGACAACTAGTTGAAATAGTTGAGATTTTCCAGTTTTACTGCTAATTCAGTATTTTGTTCAGGATTAAAGTGAGCTATTTCTAAATCTTTTGAATCCCGTGTGAAAGAAAATCTTCAAAAATCTGTAGGGGTTGACAGAATTTTGAATAGTCTTTTCTATTTGGTTGTATTTTTAAAATTGTCTGTAAGCTACATTTTTAAAAACATTTTTTCTTTGTGTGGTGGGGAAAGGGAAGGTTGGTTGTGTTTTCTGGGGTGTGGGGAAATAGTTATGTATTTGCAGTGTTGTTAACAGAGTTGACAGCAGTGACCCACAATAACTGTCTCAGCTAAAACATTGATCTGGCAAGCTTGATTATTTTTCTGTTCAGAAGCAGGTGAAGGTGCTGAAGTGTGTTTCTCTTCCTTTTGTAGCTCGCCCAGCGATACTGGACAGTGGTAGCTACACATCAGAAGTAGATGCCTCCCAGGGAAGTGAAATTTCCCTAGAATGCAAAGCTCAGGGTATTCCAGAGCCAACAGTAACATGGACGAAGGATGGCCGTCCACTGGTCAGTGGAAGGGACGTAGCAATACTTCATGATGGGCACTTTCTTCGACTGAGAAATATCCAGGTGTCTGACACAGGTCGCTATGTCTGTGTTGCTGCCAATGTGGCAGGGCTGTCTGACAGAAAATACAATTTAAATGTTCATGGTGAGTGTGCAAAACATGGGGCACATGTAACAGAAACAAAGCAGGCCTTTAAGTTCACCTGAGGATATCCAATGAATACTTGTGTATTCAAACATGGTGACTCTATTTACTGTAAACTTTATACATAGCACACTTTCATCTGCAGATGTATCACAAAAATTCATATCCAATTTTGTTGTTCCTGAACATTTTAAAATCTCATCTCTGTCTCTGTTAATGCCAATCCATCCCCCCAGCAGCTTCATCTCCCAGGAATAGAAAATCAGGATACAGTATAGTTTTGTGTGATGTTAGGTCCAATTTTGTGATAAGGAAGTGTTCGTTTGGATTCTGTAATAGGAGGCAGAAGTAAAGTTTAACCAAGAACACCACATTCGTGGCCCCTGCCAGAGGACAGTTATGTGAGCATAGCCCATATCTCAAGTTTCTAATCATCAGATTTTCTTGTTTTGTGCTATCAGAAGGATTTAAGATGGTACCTCCAGCTATAATTCATTTTGTTAATTTGACTTAATTGACTTAATTAGAAAATCATGCCCCATTAGAGCCATTCTAACTGAGAATGGCACATCTTTTGCATATGATTTTTAGTGCTTCATTGAACACTGAATATCTGTGTTTAGAAAGAATCATAGAATCATAGAATTACTCATGTTGGAAGGGACCTCAGAGATCATCAAGTCCAACTGCAGCCTAACCATAGTACCCCAACTCTAACAACCCTCTGCTAAATCATGTCCCTGAGCACCACATCCAAACAGCTCTTGAACACATCCAGGGATGGTGACTCAACCACATCCCTGGGGAGCCTATTCCAGTGCTTAACCACCCTTTCTGTAAAGACTAACGTCCAACCTAAACCTCCCCTGGCGCAACTTGAGGCCATTTCCCCTGGTCTTGTCACTTGTCACCAGTGAGACCTACCCCGCTCTCTCTGTAAACTCCTTTCAGGTACTGGAAGAGAGTAATAAGGTCTCCCCTCAGCCTCCTCTTCCCCAGACTGAACAGCCTCAACTCCCTCAGCCTCTCCTCATACGGCTGATTTTCCAAGCCCTTCACTAGCCTCGTTGCCCTTCTCTGGACCTGCTCCAGCACCTCCATGTCCTTCTTGTACTGAGGTGCCCAAAACTGAACACAGTACTCGAAGT
>PPHD01016465.1:2172-15551 GCA_002909625.1 Bambusicola thoracicus
ACACTGACACTATTTTTATCTTTGTTCACATTGTCTGCAAGTGCAGCTCTGCATGTCCTACCTGGAAAAGGATGTTAAAGTTATAAACTAACTGTAGCTTTTAAGTATATCAGTACAGTCTGTCTCGCTCCAATTTATAGGAGGACTTTGAGTCAATGATATAAAAGAATAATCTCTTACACAGTCCCAACTGTTTGGGCCCAGTATTTTGGGAGCTGCTGTATTTCCCATTTGAGACTAAGGATGTTTGAATCCTCCCATGTACTCCTTACTGCCTGTTTCATTAACCATTATACAGACAGGAGAAATAATGACACTGCAACTTTATTTATACTGTATGATGTAATCATAACAGATTTGTTTCAGTATATCACCCAAAATAATACCTGAGGAAAGATAACTTCACCTCTCCTAGAATAACCTTTTTTTTCAGTGATAGAACTTAGACAAGACAGTTGTAGCTTGACAGTTGAAGCCATAGCTTCTAAAAACTGTGAAAACTTTCCATACGAAGATTTTTCCATTTTTTTTATAGGTCTTTTCTGGGCCAGTTGTAATACTGCTCTCTCAGTATGGCAAGGATATTTCATTCCATGTGAGTGGTATTAAATAATTAAATAATCTCTACATGATATTAGATAATCCCCACAATGACTTGCTGCCACTGTGTGTGACATGAAGTCCAGTCTGGCAATATTGTATTACACTGAATTTTTTTGAAGGAAGCGGTGGGAACAAAGACTGACTCGATTACTTTCAAAACCAGCTTGTAATATCTAGGTAGTAAATACCTACTGCTGCCTATACTTACAAGACCTAACACTTTTTGTTATGAGAATTAGTTCTGATTTATTCATTGTTTTTTCAGACCACTTAGCAGTTGCATTTTGTTTGCAAGACAGTTTGAACATTCTGCAGGACTAAAACCTTACGACTGAAGAAGTATCTTTTTTTTTTTCTACTGAAGTTCCATTCACTTTTTCCAAAATATATAAATTTGGAGGGAAAAAATGCTCCATTACTTTCTGTTTCCTTCATTACCAGCAATTTCATGGGAAGTTGTCAAAATAGTGATTGAATAAATATCTAAATTATGAATAGAAGTGATGAAGTGCCCAAATTGTATCAAATATTTGTCACTATTCTGTTTCAGAACAATTCAAAATGTTTATCAGCTCCAATTCAAATAAAAAACTAAGGCTGTAACGCTACTAGAGCAACCATAGCAGCTGAGCATGCTGCACTGGGAGCCCGGACAATGGACAGTCTGTCTGAGTGAGGGACAAAAAGAAGTGCAACTAGATGTAGACCAGAGCCAACAGGTTCCCACCTCATGTTCCTTGGCCCTTTTCCTCTTCCCCAAAGCAGGAGCAATCTCCCATTGCCAGCAAACTAGTTAATTCGTTGGTGTAAGATATACTCCAGTGCTCAAGTGTTAAAAATTCAGCCCTTCTGCCGTACAAGATTGACTTATGTTATTGCATGTAGGTGAATTTGATTAACTTTTTCCTACTAAAAGAAAAGGTCAGAAAGCTTAAAAGCTATCAAAATAAATAAATAATCCAAAACTCCATTAAAAGAAAACTAAGTGAGTTAGAAAGTCAATTACTATAAGCTGAAACAATATTGGATTTATCCTTTTCTGTTTATCCTTAATTTGTTGTTTTATGTGTTTTATGATATAGTCTTCCACCAATATGATCATATTCTGTTTTCTTCTCAGGATATCTGCATTATTCAATATGCACAAAAGGGAGCTCATAGCTGAGTAGAATACATTTAGAGGATTTTTTTTGCTGTTATTTTCTCTACTAATTGAATTACATAAAGGGAAATGATGATGGAGTTTCAGGAAGAAAAACATTGGTCCTGTGAATGACAGAAGTTCACATCACACTGGAGAACTTAGTTCGATCCCTGTTTCTGACAGATTTTTTTATACAATACTCAGTTATTTAAACTAAAATGTTGGCAGAAGAGCACTAATTGTGCATTCCTCAATTCCTTGACATTATTTCAAGGTTGCAGAGGGAGGTATGGAGAAGATCACAGCTGTGAGTGAGTTCATGTGCAAATTCATGCTAGGATGTGCTAGGAGTAGGACTCTGCACTCAACACTTCACAACAGACTCTCAGAAGTAACACAGTTCTGTGTTCCAGTGCTGGCTATGCTACCTATTAACTTTCTGACCTCTGGGAAGTCTCTTTGTCTTGATTTCCCCACCTGTAAAATGGAGATAATAACACTCTCATCTCTTAGTGGAGATGAATTTATTAATGTTTACGAGGCATGAAGATTCTGTGGTGATGAGCACTCTAGAAACACCAAGAGGAAATAAACAATTCTGCATTCACTGCAGGCTTTTGATGGTGTGCAGTAAATAAAACAGGGACCAGTAATAGCATGTTAAGGATAGAAATATTGAAGAGCTGTCTCTTTCCCTGAGAAGTATTTATCTTGGGCTTTGAGCAAGGAAGGGGAGCTGCTGTGAAAAAAATATTATATTGTCTTGTAATTAAAATTTGTATCTTTACAATTATGCACAGGGGGTGGAATAGGATGGGATGGGTGTCAATTTTGCCAGTGACCTTAATTCTGGCACTTGATAGCGTATGAGGACTAGACTTTCTCACATAAACATTATTCTTTAATTCTTTTGTTGAATGTAGTGACTCCTTGAATACAGGAGAGAAGGAAACAGACTAATTCTGTCCCTTAAAATGTTAGTCCATAAGCAAGAACTATCATAACTGAAGATGACTGTAGTTAGATATCAGTTATACTACATCAGGTAGACACAGGGCAGTGGAGTTGATCAGGATCACTGCTGGGCTTGTTCAGCCTGGAGAAAAGAAGGCTGCAGTGTGACCTAATTGCAGCCTTTCAGTACATAAGGGGAGCCTATAAACAGGAGGGGAGTCAACTCTTTGAAAGAGTAGATAACAGCAGGACAAGGGGAAATGGTTTTAAGTTAAAGGAGAGAAGATTTAGGTTGGATGTCAGGGGGATGTTCTTTACTGTGAGAGTGGTGAGTTGCTGGAACAGGCTGCCCATAGAGGCTGTGGATGCCCCATCCCTGGAGGTGTTCAAGGCCGGGTTGGATGGGGCCCTGGGCAGCCTGCTAGTATTAAATGTGGAGGTTGTTGGCCCTACTGTGGTGAGGGGGTTGGAAATTCTTGATCCTTGAGGTCCCTTCCAACCCAGGCCATTCTGTGTGAAATTCCGTGTGTGTGTGATTTTTTTTTTTATTTTTTTTTGAACCTCTTTAGAGTCTTGGCTTCTTAGGGATCATATGAAAGTCAGCATTCAAACAAAACCCTCAACTTTTTCACCCCTGCCTTTTCTTGTGGTTTTATTCCATCCTCTTCTCTTTAAATCAATACCAGACTATATTTAATTCTCTCAAACCGTAGCTCCTTCCTGCCTTTACTGTAGCCTACTCTTCAGAGACTGATTGAAAATCAGCTCAATCTGAAATCAGGAAGGGCTGAGTCATAGTTCACTTGGTTCCAGCTCCAAATGTCATTCAGTGACCACTTTTCCCAGTTCAGTGTTAGGAAATGAAATATATAGAAACTCACCTCACTTCCATGTGCCTACAGAGATGAGACAGAAACAAACAAAAAAAATAATAATAATAAATACTGTCGGTGTTTCCTGCCTGCCTCTAACAGAGATTTACATTTCAAGATCTAATTATAATCAACTACAGTTTTAGTTTTTCTATGAACTTTAATTCAGGGTGTTTGTGTCAGCAATATTATTGCACTCTTTTGTAACTGCAATTACTTTTGACATACTAAAAGATGTATCCAGTGTTCCTGACAAATAGTGCCTGATACTGAACATTTATGTACATTCTGGTGATTCAGGATTCAGTTCATGAGGAAGTTACCTAGTGGCTGTCCAGTAATGGTTGCCAGAATCACAAGCAAATCCCCAGGTTAAGACAAGAAACAAGTAATCCGTGAAAAAGCTCATTCCATCTCCATTCTATGAGAAATGTGTTTGTACATTGGCTAAAAACCCATGCTTATATTTGTACAAGATGGAAAAAGTAGCTATATTTTGGTTCATCTCTTTGGCATTGTCTTATGGTTTTGATAGTAGCTTGAACTGGTGCAACAGCTGGAATAAATAGGAGGCTTTCTGATAATATTGAGTCTTGAGACATTAGTCCTGTGTGAAGATCTGCAATTTAAGTGTTGATTGTTCTGATGATGCTTTTAATAATTTCACTCCTTTCTAGTTATTGTCCCTTGATGGAGTGTATGTGCAATAGCCCTGAAACAGTAGTTACTGAAAACCTTCTGGAACCTTTGTATGGTGTTCCTCTCCATCTTTCTTTTGCCATAGCATGAGTGATGTGCAGTACATGTAAGGGTGTGAGAATGCTACCCTGCTCTTTCAAACAGTCAGTTACTACAGAGACTGTTAGCAGAAACGTAGCTGTAGTTAGGAATTGGGGAAAACGTACATTCCAGGTTTTAAATGCATACAAAGGCATATGTAAAAAATTTTCAGATTTTTACTCAAGTTGTTAAAGACACCTCTTGTGTTAACCTGCTGTACTGCAAGTAATTTGACACAGCCAAGCTTAAATTTTATTAGTTTTTTCTGAAGGTTTCCCCTCCCCCCCCAAATTATAAAGAAAATTAGGCCTTAGTTTAAGACACACTAGTCATCTTTGAGTGGAACTCCTTGCCTGCTGCTTTGGAACTAATGGCAAAGCATAGAAAAGCTTCAGAAAATAGTCATGGAAACAAACTGATGTTTTGCACTGAAACTAGCCATTTTATTTGTGTGTTGAACCACTTGTGTTGTCTGTCCCAAGTTTTTAAATTCATTTTAATAACTGATGATCCCATATTGTTGGCAGCATTGGTTATTACCTTCAGAAACGAGAATACTGAGTCCAGAGTACTGAAAGTGGGAGTGTGATCATTAACCATTTGATTATAAATTCTAGGCACGTCTTTAGCCTTGAAAGATATATTGAGGATCAAACACCTTAGGACAAAAACTCTTTATAATTTAATCACTGTTCCTTATTCTGCTGTCTGCCTGTTAATTGCTGCACACTGCTTATATTATCTAATGAAAAGGCCACCCCATGCTCCTATAACAGTCTCACCTTATAGAACAAAATCAGGACAGTTAGACAGTCTTCTAAAAATACAACTCTGAGTAACATGCTTGTATTCTCTGGCAAACCAGAAGCAATGAAATACAGTCCAAAATGTATCCACCCTGATAAGAACACCATGTGTGGCACAGTTTTACAAGCTGTGCCGTACCTTTGCCCCGTGGAATGCATGTAAAATGTTCCAGAAAGAATCTCCAGATTGATGTCTCTGTTTCTTTTAATGGCTTGTAACTCTAGTGAAATGACACAATTCCATGCCCTCAGCTGCAGAAGATTCTAAATTGCAAGTAAATAGAATTCACTGATAAATGTCCTAAAAAACAAAGTTAAATAGCCTGACACTAACTGCATTTGTGGTTCCTTGAACTCTCTTATTTCTGTCAACTCCTCTTTGATATTTAGAAGTCTATCTGAAATCAGATGGGACTTCATTCTCGAAGTCCAGATCATCAGTTAAAGTGTACATTTGAATCCCTTGTTTTATCCTCTGCCAAGATCATTTCAATTTCCCTGAGGCATGCATCAAATGCAGTTATCTAAGTAATGGGAGATGAGATCATGTCATTCCTGATCTCAGGTTTCTAGACAACGCCCACACTCTGGGACAGCAAAGGCTCACTGTAGTGAAACCTTCAACCAAATATTTACTCAGAATGTTTACATACGCATGGGAGCTTTGACGCTGTACCGGTATTCTCCTATCCAGGGAATCACCTTGTTTTTATAAGCTGACACTATTTACATGACTTTCAAGTCAGCTCAAATTCCTGATACTTGAGTGTTTGCTTGAAACGTTTCACAGAGGGTTCTGATTCTCCCCCTCTTTACATTACTTCATTTACAAATCTGACACTATGAACAGAGTGAGTTTACACACAGAAAAATCATTACCTTCACTTCTGTAAATTTCTTGGATCTGTCTCTTCATCAGATACTACGCTGACAGTTGTCTCTAAGTTAGCAGCAGTGTGAAGTTCTTAGACTACTGTAGGACAGTATTCCCTCTCTGTGTACTCAGTTGAGTTTATTTGAACACTCTATTTCACGCATGTATTTGTAAATAAAATGAACACCTGGATTCTCAAAAAGTGGGACCAAATAATAATCCTGTACTGCTCTCTGAAATAATTCTGGTGGATTTATTTAGCAGTGGCTCCTAATACATCATTATAAGCCGAGATCCAGCTGAACTTGATACTGTTGGTGTTGTATTCAGTCTTTGATCTGTTTTCTCATTCAAAATGACCTCTATGTTTATCTCCTAAAATAAGTAGCTAAATCTCATATTTTTCATCATGAAATCATTGTCTCAGATTTGCACTCCAGAAGTCATGTATTATTCTGTATAGCTGTTGCAACTGGTGAAAAAACCTCACCATGTGAATGTTTTCAGTGCCTGAGAACATCCAGGATGAGACACCCCGTAGCTCTCATGCAGAGCTGAGGGTGGTTTTCGTTTTGTTTGCTGTTGCCTATGAGTTTTGTCATTGATGGCATTTCAGCCTGTATATACTTGTTTCAGGTGTTGTTTTTCAGTTTGTTTGTTTTTTTTTAATATATTTTTGGTTTGGATCTAGATTTGTTGTAAAAGCTGAAAAACATGGAGGGAAAGATTTATATGCCTGTTCAGTCACATTGCTGCAGCGTTTGGACAGTTTCATCACATCAGAATGAGACTTCCCATGTCCTTAGTACTGTGTCACTCACAAAGTTTAATTGCCCATAACTTTGCTAGGCATGTTTTGTGGCAAGGTGTGTAATTCACTGCAGGTCTCTCTGGATTTATGTTTAGCACTGTTTTTAACTCAAAATTCAATGTCTGTCTCTGTCTAAGTAGACTTTGGTTTAACCAGGAAATAAGTTGACATTTGTGGAACTTAAAAGCATCTTGAGGTAATCTCTGTAGGGAGATTTCCTGCCTCTCTGAGCTTCCTTAGTTTGCCATGTTGCTGGCACATGTGAGATTTTGCTGCTTGCTTTTGTACCCCTGTAAAATGATTGGCTGCCATCAGTTGCCAGGCATGAGGATCTGTGTCCTTATCACCTACAACTCTTAGGAAAGCTGGGAACCTTCCATCAAGAGCTCTTCTAGAGCCTCTCAGCTGAGTACAGGTTCCCTAACTAAGGCCTGCCAAGGTCACTCAAAGTAGACCTGGCTCTCTGAAACTTTCCTGTGCCTAGAATATTTCCTTGGTATCTCCCGAGGCTCTGAATGAAAAGTGAATGTTGAAAAATCTATCTAGCTGATCCTGGTCTTTTATAGTTTCAAACACTGCAGTGTCTCAGTAGTCTTTAAAGCTCAGCAGTTTGTCTGATACGGCAGTTTCCCTGAATTTCTTTCTTTTTTCCTTCAGTATGTCTAGGAGTGACTTCTGCTCAGTGCTGAGATGGAATGATGGTATCATCAGAGCCTGATGAAAACTGTTTGGCCCAGATGGTACCAAAGGCTCTTTGGCTTGTGTTTTCCATTCCCATCCAAACCTCATGGTTTTCAGGAGTGCCTAGCCACTAGGAAATACTAGGAACAGAGGACATTTGAATGTGGTTCTGTGTGATCAACCTAACCTTAAAAATCAACGATCTAGGTAGTTTTTAACGGTTTGATGAGAAAGGAAGGGGAAATATTGAAAATGCAAAGACAGAAGTTAATCTGTATTTAACAGTGGCACAAGTTATAAAGAAAAGTGATCCTACCAAATCTATGTGAAAATAGTATAAACTACAGAAGAACTGTACATAGCAGAAAGCTGATCTGTACTTTTTTGAAAGGATACAGAAAAGATTAAAAACTGAAAAAGAACGAAAAAGTAGAGTGAAGGACCAAAGAACAGTGGGAAAAATCCTAAAAATAACAGTGAATTAATAATTAGTAGAAAAGCACACTAGTTTTTTCAATGCTCATTGCCCTTCTCAATGAGTAAAATAAATCACGCAGAGAAAAAAAATCCAAAGACTCTTATAGGGCATGTTATTGAGATTTCTTTCCAGCTCTTCACAAGAAGAGTATAAGATTTCTAATACGCAATACTTAACTGATTGAGGAGTTTGAGAAGTATTGTACTTTGTCAGACAGTAAGTGCAGCGTCTCCTCCAATACAGAAGAATGAAATATTAGAGCTGCTGAGCACTCCCTTCAGAGAAGAACATAGTTGATTGCGGCATGAGACCTGGCCACTGCAAAGCCTCCTGGAAATGTGGTGGGGTAGGGGCTTGACAGATGCAGCCTCAGAGTGCATGGAGGATGAAGCAGCATGTTTTTGAGCTGTGTAGATCCAAGTGAGATGGAATACAAAATGCACCACTGCTAGAAAAAATTGAACAAAATAGATAACAACGGATAGTTTTAAGTGCTGGGTTACATCATTCAGATGTTAATTGACTGGAGAATGCATCAAATTGTGAAGTGCTAATCACTTTTCCAGCTACCGTTGCAGACAAACATAAATACTAAGAAGCAAAGTTAAAAAATATGGGAATAATATTCATGCATATTCATGAACTTGTTTAACCCATTATTGCTTGTTTGTTTCAGAAGAATCTGCAAGACTAAGCAATTAAAAATGATAATAAGGCATCCATTGCTTTGAACCTATTTTAGGTTAGTAAAATATACTGAATGTGACCACATTCATGTGGGATTCTCATCTGCATTTGCTATGGAGTAGCTAAGCATTGTGTTGCAGCCCTAGATTTTACAGAAAGAGCTTTCTTTTTATACTATGATATTATATTGCTTGTCTTCACATTGATATGTTCCATATTAATCACTCTTGATTGTTTCCATGTGTGAATGCTTTTATTCTAGAACAAGGGTTGGTGAAACCCAACTTCCAAACCTTATAGGAATGAAAGCCCCTCAATTAGAAATAACAGTGCCCAAGTATGGAATTAACTGGATACAGCTACTGAGTTATGCAGAAAAGAAGTAAGTCTGAAAAGTCCATAAACTCACATTAGTAATGTACAGAAGGACAGAGATCAAAGTTATGTTCTGGAGAACATGGGCACAGGCTGTTTAACTGACAGAAGTGTATCAGTTAACACAAGTGGCCAAGGAAAAGGTTAATTCCATTTAATTCATCCAAACATAGTCCACAAGGAACTGGAACAAAGGATTTCCTGGTAGAAGAAAAATCCTGAAGAGATGAATATACCTCTAATGTTTAGGAACTTGAAATACAGTTTCATTTCTGATATTTTATGCCACATGGCCAACATCATAAAGAGAGAGTTTTTAGCAACAGTGTTTTTTAGTTTCATTTTAATTTTTATCAGAAGTGATACACGTGCTGCTACTACAGGAGTTCTTAACCATTAGGTGGAGGTTAATTTATCTTCTTTCTCTTTCTTCAGATTTTTGTCAGTTTAAACAAAATAGCCCACTTTTCCTTTTAATTTGCCATTTTTAAATCTGTTCCAATCTTTTATCTTGAGTTAGATTTGGTTGTGTTTCATGTGATATCAGGAAGGAAAAACATAGAATGCAAGGACATTTCTGTAAACAGCAAATATGAAAGTGATTGTTCCTCTCTTCTATTCATGGCACAAAGGGACTGCTTCTGTTAAAGATTGGATACAGTTTCATGTCTCTGAGTAGTATAATCTTGTGCAATTACCTCAGTGTGGTTCAGAAAAATAACTCTATAAATATGGCCATGTAGGGTTCCACAACTGTTTCACATTTATTTCATAGAAACTTTGTTTTTTTCTTTAAGTGAAATAGAAGTTTTGTCAACATAGCTAAAACATAGAATATGTGGGTGAAGGTATTATCTGTCTTGGTTCTGAATCGACAGCAATCTTGTATACATGGGTCACTCAAGAAGTACTGACTCCAATCTATTTCCATGTAAACTACAACAAATACAAAAGGCTCAATAACACTATCTGATAGAGCAAATTCTCAACTACAAAATATTATTTTTCAACATAGCCACCATCATTAGCTATGCATTTCTGCTAGTGATGAACAAGTGCCTGAATGCCGGACTGGTAAAAATCTGCCCTAGCAGAGGTGACCCACTGTTTCACAGCAGCAATGATGGCATAATTGCTATGAAAATGTTGCCCATGCAATCCATCTTTCTTTGGCCTGAACAAGTGGAAGTCAGAAGGCATCAGACTATGTTGTGAGTGTGTTAGAACAGCTAGCCACGACTATGTGCTCAAAAGTCTTCAAACTGCAATGGGGCCCGGCATTGTTGTGTTGTAAGAGAAAATTTTCTCCTCTGGCCTGATTCTAGAAGTTCAAGACTTCAGCTTACTCAGCTTTTATGGTTTGTCTGGAATTCAGGAAATCCAGAAGGATCATTTCCTATCTCAAAAGACAGTGCACATCACTTTGCACAGTAAGGGCTGTATCTTCAACTTTTTCTTTCATGGAAAATTCACGTGGCCACTCCGTGGATGGCTGTTTTGACTCCAGCTTATGGTGGTAACACCACCTTTCATCACAGGCACTGATACAATTCAGGAAACTCACCTTCAGCCTCATATTGGTTCAGTAGATCCTGACAAACTTGTCTGTGGTGTTCTTTCTGTTCCGGTGTTCCTTCTTTCCCTGTGTGGGCGTTTGTGGGACCCACCTGGTGCATACTTTGTGATATTTCAATGTTGCCACCATCATTTCCAAAACACTGAAGACAATATTCAGCTCCAAATGTGGTTCCCTGGTCATAATCCACTGATTTGCATGGATGAGCTGATTGAGAGACTCTTCATTTTGTGGTGTGACAGCTGTGTGTGGCTGTCTAGAATGTGGTTTGTTATTCACATCACTGTCACCACTGCTGAAATGCCCCACCCACCACCTCACTGTGCTCACATCCACTGTTTGGTCTCCATAAATGTTCAGCAAGCATTGATGAATGTTAGTGGATGCCATTTGTTACACATGGAGGAACTGAATTACACACCTTTGGTTCATACAAACTTCTCTGTCAGATGCCTTTTTCTCAGACTGCCCCTTGGTTGCCATCTGTTACGTGGCAACAACATGTAACGGCGTACTGATGGGAAGGTTCAGCTTCTACTGCCATACCACCAAAGTCTGCCTCTGACATCATGTAACAGTATAATAAACTAAAACTCATTATTTTGAGAGCAGCCCTCATATTTTACTTGTGGAAATAATTTTATCATTCTGCTGAAAGTAGGCCAGAAAGCTAACCTGCTCAACCCACTTTTGCCTGCTTTCACTATCTCCTGCCCCACCTGTGGTATTTGCAGTTCTGATAGGACAAAAAGCTGTGAAAGTATGCTCATAGTTTCTAATTCATAAAGATACTTCAGCACCTGAGTTGAAACTTGGGAATTTGGATTGTTCATTTTGGCTTTGTGTCAGCCTTCTAGTATTTCCTGAATGAATGATGTAGTCTCTGGCTGCCTCAGCTTTTCAGTGTAATACGGAGGTGATGCTCCCTTACTGTATGCACTTTATGGTGGTGAAGAGCTTCTGTGCCTTAATAATGAGTTGCTGTTACTTTGAACACTGAAATAAAATCTGAAACCTGGTGACTGAACCACCAATGGCAAAACTGTAAGGTGGAATTGCCCTTTCAACTCACGTTTCGGGATCTGTCAGAGTGTGAAATTTGCAGTGGAAATAAATAGTAGAAGATTTCCAAATGAAAAAAAAAAATAAAATTGAAATGAAGATTAATTTTGGAAATTGGAATTTGGTAGTTATCCGTGGGCCTAGGACAAAAACAGTCATCTTGGGAGCAGTAGGGAGTGCTGAGAATCTTTTCCTAGCTTGTCTGAACAGTGATCAAGCATCAGATCCTTTGCTTTATGACAAAATATCTGGTGACTGTAACACTGAAAGAAACTGGCAGAAACTGATGTTCTCTCTGCTGCACAGTATTTCAATTTGATGCCTAATACAATTGTTCATTTTCTTGCAATAGAAAGAATACCATGGAATTTGGCCTTTTGTTGCAGCAGGACACACGTCTTACCACTGATCTGTTTGTTTTTCTTTTCTTTGTGCTTTGTTTTTATTTTATTTTGCTTTGCCGATGGCAAAATGTTCTTTGCTTGCAGTGGCATTCATTTGATTATTAATCTTTAAGTGAAATAAGTTAAAATAGTTTAGAAGTTTCATGGGAAATTAGTTTTGTTATGGGACTCTAGAAGTGAATTTTATGTTGGCTGTCTTATAACAGAAAACAGTCTGCAAACTTTGGTGTGTATGCGTTTTCAAAAGGTATGTACTTATAGAGAAATCATTTATCACTTTAGCGGTAGGAGTGTCATCCTAGGTTGAAGCCTATGATTTCTTCTTCTTAAAAGCATAAATTTCTGAGTATACTATTTTATGTTATATAAAGGATGTTCAGTATTATTATTCACTGTATTGTACAACTGAAAAAAATTACGGTGAAGGGACTTCATTTGGAGCACATCAGAACCAGAAAGGATGTTTTATGCATTGGGCTTTAGAAGTGTTAAATACATTTTACTGTGAATTGCCGTATGATAAGAATCTCATATTTAAAATGTTCAAATTATCAGTGTTATCAGAAAAAATGTGAGTGGATGTGAATGTTCCAACATATTTGTTTTCTTGCTATTAAACTAAACTGACATTCTGAAAGGACATTCTCAAAGCAACTTCTTCAGATGCTGCAAAGTTGTATTTATAATTAGTTCCTAATTTAGCTATGCAAGCAGAAGGAAGGACGGATGCTTATGTTTTGCCAGATATGCATTTTTTCCCTTTTAAAATGTAATTATTGGAGAGAATTTTTTTTTTCATTTAAACCAGCTTAACAGACATCCACTCCTCAGCTACCAGTGTGTAGTTATTGCGTTTATGCATTCAACTTCGTAGTCAAGTGATGCTATTTTTTTTCTGCTGCTGCTTGACAGCCACTAATAATAACACATGAGGACAGTCAAACAAAATGAAGACAAATGCTGCTTGTCGCAGCAGAATCATAATGTCTCCAGACTCAGTACAGACCGTCTAACTGTATGTGGATGCTCCTTATAGCTTATTTAGGCCTGTGGTTTTCCCTGTGTTTTTTTTTTTCCTTTTTTCTTTCTTTCTTTTTTTTTCTTATTTTTTTTCTTTCTAAAAGCACAAACATTGTGCAGAAATACATTAAGACAACATATGGGCCTGTTAGTTAGCCAAAACAACGTGGAGCTAGGGAGAATAGAGATTGCAATGCACAGATGGATATTTTAAAAAATTCATGAGTGGTGTAATAGATCTAAAAGGTAAAT
>PPHD01016466.1:0-15551 GCA_002909625.1 Bambusicola thoracicus
TACCAACAATCTGCTGCACACAGTACCTGATCAATGCCTCCAGGTGCATACATGGTGGTAGCAAGTGCTAACAGTGTACGTCCCTCCAGCAGCATGCTACTCACGCTGGCTTGATTACTAGGAATCAAGATCTGAGCATTTGCCAGACTTGCCTGAAAAATCATCTTTGGATCTAGAAAGAAAAAGAGAGATGTAATATAATGTTAAAACAATTATTAAATTGTGCATTATAACTATTCTAGAGGCATGAAAAAGGGTAACGGTGACTTTTTCACTACTTACTTTTGAGTATAAGACCTAATTTTCACTAAACCATCCCTTCAATTTTATCTGCACGCATTTATTTGGGTGAGTCACACACCTTTGCATTCTGTTACTTCAGTTTCTTATCTTATTTTTCTGAAAAAACCTCAAGCTTCCCCTGAGCACTATTTTTATTGTTTTTTAACACATACCTCCACAAGAGAAGTAAAAAAAGTTAAGGACAAAACTCTACTGACTTTCAATGACAGTAAGTAAGAAAATCTTGGCCCAAGAAAGCACATAACACAAAGAACAGAGAAATCACAATGCCTCACATGAAGCTTTTATTTTAGTGGTATATGTGTTTTCTTACCTATTCTCCTTCTGCTCAAACTTGTAGGAATGTAAGCAAAGTAGATGCAATGATGATCACATACAGACCAATTCTGACAGATCTCCAGACCCCTAGGTGCATTTTAAATAGGACTTACAATCCACATTTCAGAGACGTGGACCTGATGCACATGTAAATGATTTGCTGCGGCCAAGAAAAGCCTGCAGCAGAGCAGAGAATTAAACCCAGCTGTCCCCAACACCTGCCTATCAGCCTCACCCTCAGAGCAGCTGCTGAGTGAGGCCAGGCTCCTACCTCGTGGGTTACTGGCAACCCCCCGGCACTGCATGAGGAATTCAAACCAGGGATGTGCTTCAAGCAGTTCCTTGTCATCCAAAATAGGGCAGTTGGAAGGAGTTAAACTGGAAATAACAACAGTAGCAGCACAGTGAACGTATGGTATTTGTAAGTGTCCTCTGCCCCAACATAAAACTGCAGAAGAATTAAGAACAGCTGATTTGGTGTCGGAGTGATTTGTGCCATCTGTTATCACAACAGTCACATCGCACCACCCCTGCTGACAAGATGCATGATTGGAGCTGAGAGGACTTCTCTGGCAGTTCCCTTCCTTAAGATCCCATGTAATTGCTTCTGCCTATCAAAACAGCAGCATCCAGAAGTGACAACCCCAAACGCTTTCCAAAGGGACCCGGTTCACAAACACCATTCTCCATAGTCTGAGTGTTTGATGTGATCCACATGGATTACACAAACTGAAAACAAGGCTTCTTAGCTTTCCTCCACTCCACTTTCGTAATAATAATGCTGTTAGATAAGAGTTGCAGCTTAGAGATTCCAATCACAAAGTATTCGTGTATAGGAATGTGTTTGCAGTTCCAGCAGTCAGTACTTCCTTCTCTTTTGAATCCCAACTAGTACTAAATAAGACAGAAACCATTTCTTCATTTCTCAAAGTACAAAGAACAAACTTGTACGTGTGCTCAGGTGACAGTTACTAACAAGTGGTTCTGACTCATTTAAGACTGCACTGCTTCCATTATTACACTGATTCTGATGACAACTGTTTCATTAGCTGACTGACAGACAAACAATCGTGACATTACAACCTGAATAAAGCTTCACAATGCAGCATGAAACCCAACACTGCCTCACACTTTTGTATTCAAATGATGCTGCTGTGACACAGCAAATAGCAAGAGCCTGGTAAAACTCTTACAGCCAACTATTACAGCTGTCTTTCATTACTTATATCTGCACGTAACTCAATGAATGAAAGCACATTCATACCTGTAGTAATCTAGGTATGTGTATAACATATACTGCAAATTGTGTTCTAAGCAGTGAAGGACAAAACGAGCATGGAAGTCCAATCCATTCGCAGCGCTGTACTTTGGAACAGGGTGAGGATTTTGCAGTACTCCTCCGAGGGAAACCAATCTTTGGAGCAGAAGTTCAAAGTCCTCCAATTCAGAAAGGACAAAAATCCCATTTCTTTAAAAATAAATGAAAAAAAAAAAAAAGAAAAGAAAGGTGCACTGATCAGCCAGCTGTGCCCTTAACAAGCTCGGAGGGTGTTTCCAAAATCATAAACCAGAACCTCCCTTCTAAGGACTTCATTAAGGAAGCAAAGATAACACGCCAAAATACTGCTGAGAGTGCTTTAACAATATTTTAGTTACTGTAGCTCATTGCAAAGAATAAGGAGTGGCATGGGATGTTTAGAATTTTCTCCCCTGCAGTAAAACAGACAGCAGGAGTGCAACCATTCTGTAAGACCCAAAGCCTGGCAGAGCACTTAATTCTGCTCTCCCATGTTTCTTACAGCTCTCAGAGCACCGACAGCGCCAGAGCAAGACTAAAAACAAACGTACCGATGGATGTGTGCTGTTTTAAACAACGGTACCAAACGCAATACAAAAATGAACATGCAGCGAAGATCAGATTAACAGGTACTTCTCTAACTATCTGACTTTGGCTTCAGAAAGACAGAAAGCTAGCAGAACACATTGAAGGCACTCACCTGGCCAGCTTGTTCAATATATCATTTCTCATGTAGCCACTACACAACGTGTTTTGGTCAACAATGCTTGCAGCCAGGGGTGGCCATTTACTTCGTCCACATAAGCTGTGGTTGGGCTCAAATTCTTCAATCCATGAACTGATATTGAGCCAATCATGCTGGGCTGTCAGGTACATCCAAAGAGCCTCAGGGTTACATGTGGCAAGTCCTGAGTTTAAAAAAACAAAAAACAAAGCAATTAAGCCAACAGAATCAAAGACTGTTGTTCAAAATACTGACATTTCTTTATGTGTGTGCATTTTTTATGAACAGGTATCTCTTTTTGCAAACACAATGCTGAGATAAGTATGTTACAGTATAATAAGCTTTTGCAGACCATAGCAAAGTACAGCACTTACAGCAACTGGCCATCAATTAGCTCAGCTAGCTCCAAACTCCAAACAGAGCTCCCTGTCATAACACAACAACACAGATCCCAACAGAAGTGAATACAACGTTTTCATTGTAAAAATTAAGAGGCCTGCTATGGTCACACTCAACTTTGGTTGTACCACTGCCACAACCACACAATTGCATTCGCTACATGAAAGGCAGTCAGATTTTTAACCAAAACCTCTCTTAAATCTCAGTTCTGGAACACTTGCCTTGGCCTCGTTTCCTGGGGAGAAGAATCATATCCTGAAGGAGCTCATCCCACCACTGAGCCCAGTTCAGCATCACCCTGACCTCCCTGCTGGGAACCCGGCGTCCATCATGATCCATCAATGACTGCAGAGTGGCCAAATGTTTGGAAGAGTCTTGTTCCTGTCTCCAGTTCCTCACACTGCAATGAAGTTTTGCATTAGGGCATCTTCTAGTAAGCTCTTATAAAACAGCACACCATCTGACACATGGGAGATGATGGAAGGATCAGAAACAATCACAGATTTTGTTAGATGACTTTTGAAGACAGCGGGACTTACAGAGCTAAAAGTCTGAGGAGTGACAGGCAAAGAATTCACTCATTTTTCCAAAAGTGGCACAGCATTAATGAGTATTTGAACATTTTATAATTATTTAATTCTAAGACGTTTCTTTTCCTAGGCTGTTTTGTTTGTAATATTATGGATAACGTATCAAAAATATAGCAAAAATTCCATCCAAACATCCATCAACAAATGTTTTGCTTGATTAATAACTCCAATAATATCCTTATTAAACACTGCTTCATTTATGGTGTCAGCACGAACAGAAGACCTCCCCTGCGTTGCCAGCAGTGTCACGACATAGCTGGGAAAGAACAGCACAGCAGCTGTTAAACTGATGTAAAAATAAGCAGTCCCCCCCATCCTTACTACTCATGGTGACCAGCGTGAGATTAATTAAATTACAGATGAGCATATTTATTAGTGCATTAAATCATATGGAATGCAGAAGACAGAAGATATATACGTATATTATACACACACACACATATAATCCTATTAAGAATATTAATTAATAATTAAAACTGATAACTCACATTACCTGGAAAGAGATTGCATCTCTTTATTGTCTTGGAAGGACTCCGAGTACAAGCTTTCAACCTGATGCACAAAGTCTATCATTTTCTTCTCTTTTTCAGAAAAATAATTTTCTTCTTGTAAAACTTTGACCTTTAATTCAAATTAAAGTATTACCTCCAATTATAATTTTTCTCTACTTATTATATATCTACGTTGTAACTGATCCTGCAAGTGTAGAGAGTAAACCAGCTGTAGGAAAAAGCCCTGACTGCACTGAGACAAACAGACCTCATACTGTGTGCAAACAGATGAAAAGTGGACCAATATCAGAGCAAAGAAATTACATTTTAACCGATTTTTACTTCAGCTGCAAGTGCAACAGACCATAGGCATGTCAAAGACACGTTTCAGCGACCGCTCTGCAAGGGTGCAGGGACAAAACCAGTCCCCATTCTGAAAGTGTGCTCAGTAGTACAATGCTTTGTCTCAGCATCAACACACCTCAGTCTTTAGAGCTGAGAACATCAGCCAGACCCCCACAGAATCCCTTCCTACACTTACCAGCAAATCTCGCACGTGTTTATCAACCGTGTAGAAACATATCTTATGCAATTGCTGCTTCACATCAAAACCCTGAAAAAAACAAAAAATACTCATTGTACACAAACTGTACAAACACAGATGGACACTCTGCTCCCTCAGCATTCTGAATGCCAGTGATCAAAGCAGTTCTTTTAGACACATTTATTTTAACTGCGTGAAATGCACGTGGTAGAATCAATGCCTCCATGTGACAGGTGAGCTCCCCCTCATACTTCCAGGGTTCATTTATTTCGTTAGTCACAAAGAAGAGTTTACAACGATCAGCACGCTTACTGAACGCCTCTCACCATGTTCTTCAGAAGTGCTGAGGCCTCTCTGGTATTGCCCTTCAGAAGATGGCCATAGACCAGATCCAAACCTGTCCGAATGAGTTCCTGAAGGCTCTGAGCAGGATGCTGGTGCATTCGGAAGAAGATCTGGGCCTCTGGCATCTTGTTGCTTAAGATGGCTTCAGCAATGACTTCCTAAAAGGGAAAAATAACATCTAGAACAAACTGATCCCACTCATCTCCAGTGTTACCATCTTTGTGATTCCTATGTTGCTTTTTTTCCCCCAACACTTTGAGGACCTTCCCATATTAGTCATTTCCTTGAATATTTTTAATAAGAATAGTCAGAACTTAATTATTCGCTTTTACCTCAGGTGTCAGTTTTTCCCACATCTGGCTTTCCTCTATTGCAGGCAGGTCTTCATCAGAATCACTCCCTACATCTATGGTATTTACTTGTGATCGAGGATAGTTCTTCATAAACGTCCTAAGTTCAATGATGTAATCAGTTAAAATCTCTGCAGCCTTCTGCAGGTACCCATCAGGTTCTGCCAAGAGGAGACAAAACAGAATTGAACAGAAATGAGCGATACAGGATTCTTAGTGCTTATGGATGCTGAACACACTCTCCTAGCTTCAATAGACAAAACACTCTTGTTCTTGCTCCTGTACCAGCCCTGGTGCTTATATGTCACAGGATACACATCACAGGATATGTGACTACGCTGCCACATGGTAAAACAAACTGAAGTTTTCCAGACAGAACCATCACCTGGTAGGCTATTTCTTCAGCTGCAGTGGTTTCTTAAACAAGTCCATTCTACAGCCAGGGGAAGATTAGTGCCAGCATAACTCATGTGGCAGAAGTGAGGAAAAAAATGAGCAGCCGAGGGCTAAAGTCAACCTACTTAACTGCACTGCCATCCAAAATCACCTTAATGCCTGGTTCTGTCACTCCTTCACATGCTGATCCAGCTGGCAGCATCCTGTCTGTGACAGCTACTGCATTCACACTGATTTCTCAAATTTCCCCTTAAATAACACCTTTCATTCACTTAACACCAGTGCAAGCTTTTTTTTGTACTGTTAGTTATAAGCAAATGTAGGTTTTAATCCAAAACCCGACCCGTTCTCACCTAAACAGTGACAAATTACATTACTACGTATGAGTCAAAACGAGTAACCTCACCCTCTGTGTGGACAAAAATTTCTTCAAGCTGCTTGCTAAGGAAAGTCAGCGTGAGGTTCAGCAGCTGCTCCGAGAAGTGTTTGCTCTGCGGCTCCATGTCGTTCTCTCTGATTGCTGAGCAAAGCAAGTTTAAAGCTGGTCTCAGCTCTTGCAAATCTGCAAAAATTACACAGACAGTTACATCTGCATTCTTCTACACGGCTGATCACATAAAATACACATTAGAATAAAGGTATGCTGCTAAATTATTTTAAAGTTTGTCAAACAATGTATCTAAGTGCTTTGCTTTCACACCAAAATGCTTGGAACGCACCCCGAAAAAGCCACGCGTTACCATCTCTCTCATTTATGAGAATTAGAGAAGCTGCAACACCACATCATCCCAACGTACAAGGCGAAGGCAGTACGACGTGCTTCCACAGACACACAACCAGCAACCGAAAGGCAGTTCAGTCCAAGCATTTCACTTACTTTTCAGAAAGGAGCAGGATGCACCGTCTGCACACTGCGGGGCTTCGGAGCGCAGTGCAGAGAGACTGAAAAGACTTTCTTTGCTCTTTAAAAATAAGTCTACTGTGTCCAGCTGACGATTTTCCAAGCCGGCCTAAGCAGACAGACAGCACCACTGTTATGCACGTATTCTAAAAGCATACGGTACGTTTATTAGTAGTATTTCTCACTTCATATTCAGTGCCAAAGTCTGCATGCAGAAAAATAAAGAAGAAATTTAAACTACACATGCAATAACTGAAATAACAAGGTGGCATGGTGAGTACCTGCCATGCCCTTTTAGTTGGTTTTGCAGGAACCCTCACCCTCTATCTTAAGAGATAAAATGTTAATTAAGCAATTTATTAAAGTTTAATTGGGGATATAAAGAAGTACTGTGAGAATCAGGACTTTAAATAAGCTTACAGCAGCTGAAAATTGCTGTCAACCTCCCCCCTTCCTGGTTCCCTGCCTGTCACACCCTTCAAACAGAATTAAAGAACCCCACCACGTCTCCACCTGAGCTCCCTGCCTGCAAACACGACTGACAGAGCACTGTCACAGCGTGCACAGACTGCTGCAGCCCCAGACCTCCGGATCAGCTGTTTTTTAAACAAGGATCTCTGTCACTTATAAAGGTAGAATGAGAGCACTGGAAAAGTGGAGACATGAGGAGAGCTGGTGTGTGGTCCAGGGTTCAATTATGAGAGGTTCTGAACACTGCTTAGTCGTAGTCAGTATTTTAGTCTAGAAATAACACTAACACTGCTGCATTTCATTCTTTACTTTAAGGTAGTGCTTTTCTTATCTGTAGGACACGGATCAGACCTGTTTACCTCTAGTGCATGGACTGGAATCGAACACCGTCCCCATCCATTGAGGTGACACACAGAATCGACGACTCCGGCGCTGCCATAGATCATCAGTCTATTCAAAAACTCCTCTTGAGTTAAACCGAACAGAATTAAGGAGAGGCCACGCTCTGAATAAAAGAATCAAATCAGAATTAAAAATGTATAAACAAGTTGCTGCATAGCAAGATTTGTATCTACTTCCAAAATAACAACATTAAGCTGTAGAGTCTGCACTTGGATCACAGCTCAGCAGGAACACAAAGTCAGCCAGCAGGGAAGGAGAACGCTACAGACAAAACAATGATCCTCTTGGAAGACTACACCAGAACAATCACACACAAAAGTCACCTGTCAGCAGCAGGCATAATGGCACCTCCTCGTTACAATCCACATAAACGCTGTTTTTGCCGAATTGGTAATGTGCTACATCTTGGGACTCAAAATCCCAGAGAGCAAGTGTCAAAGCCTTGTCATCTGTTCGGATCACAAACAGTGCTTTGGCTCCAGTCACAGATTTACACTCCAGTTTCACCACTTCTTGTGGTAACTGTACGGGGAGGATTTGTTTCCACTGCTGCCCCGCATCACTGAGCTTTGTGCCAGCACTCTGCGATGGGTTGGAAAGGACACATGGAAAAGCCTTTGGAGCAATGGCCAGTCCCTTCTCAGAGGTTTCATAGATTAAGGGATCGTGATCTTCAAGGTGGGTAAAATACTGATACCAAGGTAAGTTCACATCACACAGCAAGTGTGGGGAACGTGATCTTCTTTTCCTTATTGTGCTGCACAGGGAGGATAAGTGTGCCTTCCACGACCTGGGATGAAGAAAGCAGTTATCAATAATATAAGGTATTATGGCAGGTACCATGCAGACCAATCGACTTTTAACGTTTCCTCAGCCAAACAATAAGCATTTTGGTGTACAGGTTAGATCCACCATTTTGCACGTTAGCCGTACCAGGTCCCATCTGTTCCTACACCAAGCTGCACGACCACAGCTGCACTGGTTGGCAACAGCCACAAAGCTGAGAATCTTTACTGGAAAACTGTTCTTTGTATCACAGAACATACCCTCATTAATTAAAAAAAAAAATCAGTAGAAGGAAATGAATTCACAGATCATAATATAATCTTCTGTACATCAAGACATAATTAACATATTTCATTAGTGTTAATTATTCCACTACTGAGGGTCAAAAGAGAGTTAAGTTTTTTATACGAACACAAAATATTCTGAAGTCCTCATGTACTGTCTTGTATTAAGCAGAACACAAACAGAAAGGTACTCAGAATACAGACATCTGTCAGTGCTGGTTCAAACCTAACACAGCACTACAAGCAGTAGTCACTGTTGGAAGCTGCTCAGTGATATATGTGAAGTCATCCTGGTCCATTTCCTAACTGCACCCTAACAGCCACGACAGACTGAAAGCACGATGAGCTCTCACCAAGCAGATTTGCCACAACAACAGATGAAAAAAGCCAGGAGTTCACTGATCAGTGTTCCATAGGAGGCAAAACGCGAGCATTTCAGGGTTATTGTCATTACCCACCTGTCTGTGCGGAAAGGCGAGGACAGCAGCTCCATACTGTAGTCAGAACTAGCAAGGTCATCCTCATCAACTCCCTCAGGTGGCTTCAGTGGAAGGCTTTCAGGATCTCTTCTACAAATCAAATGCCCGGGGAACTGTCTGAAAGGAAATGTGTCTACATTTTACCTCCCAGACGGACGATTTAAACTTCTTCTAATATTAATCGCACTTAAAACCTTCATTTGGTAATTCTGCTGCAAACATACCTGAAGTACATGTTTAGATCCACAGAACAGGCATTGCTGGAAGAACTGATGATCACAGCAACGCTGAGATCATATGACACTTTGAGTGCAGTGAGCGGTGATGTGATGGTGGGACCCCTGTCCCCATCCTGCACACCCCCCTGGCAGAGTGACACGTTGATCTGTGCTAGTTTTGCACCATCAGAAGAATCAAATACGTCTTTAAAAGGTGTCAAAGAAAATGCCAAGCTTCAGGTTGCCCAACAAACAAGAAATGAGGCAGCAGAGGAAGATGGTGAATTTGTGTTAACTTTGTGGCCCAAATCAATCTTTGCAAAGCAAAACAATTAGTACTGCTTGTTTCACAACAGCCTTCTAAGCCCAGTTGGGGTCAGAAGCGAACAGTGCTACAGGTGCTGTACAAACATAACTCGTGCCACCTCAAAAGAGTTCACTTATACTTAGAAGTCTTATTCTGACAAAAAAGAACACCTTGTCCTACCAGACCATTTACACCGAGACCTCGTGGCTACTGCAAAGGATACAGATCCAGCCAGAACTATCCAAGAAAAACAGAATCCCCCTGCAGAAGTTTATATCTGTTACTCTTTCCAACACTGGTGGAGGCAAATCAAGGGTAAAGCAGTCACACATCTCCAGTGATGAATGCTCTCCAGGAAAGGTGAGATGCATAACAATAAAGCTGTTGAGCAGAAGGGTGCATTTGTTGTCTTTAAAAGACAGTATCCTCAGAGACAAAATTGAAGACAGACCTGTAAATGTAAAGGTATCTTATGATTACACCCATCTGGTGCTTCTGTTTGTAAAGGTATCTCAAGAAAATCACAGCTCAAATACGTCACCCCAACTGCTGCATTAACTGAAGCTGTTACTGGGAATGTGTCCAACACCGACGCTGCAGGGCCTGCAGGGTAAACACGCCATTGGCTTTGCAGGGTTAGTGCAGAGCCCCAGCTGTAGGTTTGCTGCCCATCTGTTCTAATGCCCAAAGGAACACCTGCGGTGGCAGTGGTGCTATCAGCTCTGCCCTGTGTCACACAGACACCTCCCCTGCACAGGGAAATCCCCTCCAGCAGCGCCCCATCCCCTTCCAGCTCCATCCACATTGCTGCTATCAGTTCAGTCACAGTGACAGCAATTACCCCTCCTTGGTGCTGCGCCTGGAGTTGTTTTACCACACGGAGCAGAATGAGACCCACAGTGACATATTATGTGGTACGGACACACACTGCAATACTCACTGATGCTGTTGGCCTCCAGGAGCTTTCTCAGCGCACCCTCCTTGCAGCGGTGCAGGGGATCCGGGCCGCATTTTCCATCCTCTCTGGTGAATTCATAGACAAACAGGTCGTGACTTTCACTGAGAGCCAGTATTTTTGTCCTCGTCGCTTGCGGATCGTACTCTGCCGTACTCTCCCACACGAAGCTGAAGATGCAACCATCGGTACGTTTAGCCGGGATGGCGGCCCGGCGCTTCACCACAGCACGGCGGCGCCGCGCGCTCCCCTCGCGCTCCCGCCACTTACTCAGCCCACGCTCCTGGCAGGACGCCGCTCCGCGCCCGGTCGCCTCCGCCCGGCCCCAGGGACTCCAGGTAGATCCCGTCACGGAGCAGCAGGCTGCCCAGCGCGTCCTGCTCCGCGCTCAGCCGGACTCGCGCCGCGTCCCGCGCCTGACCCGGGCGAGCCGCCAGCAGCACGCGCAGCTCCCGCCTCGCCCCCGCCATCCCCCTCAGCGGCGGCGACCCGCGCCCCGAGCCGCCATCTTGGAGGGGCTGCCCTCGCTTCCGGTCTGCTGACAGCGCCGCACGGCTCCGCGCTGACTACAACTCCCGGCATGCAGCGCTGTGCAGCGTGGAGGCCGCCGCGGCTCGTGCCGGGAGTCGTAGTCTTGGCGAGGGTCGGGGGTGCGCCGCGCCGTACGCGGGGGGGAAACCGAGAGCGGCGGTCGCCCCTTAGGCCGCCGTTAGTCACCGCGGCTGGGCGGTGTGAAAGGGCCGGAACCCCGCTGCGAGCCAAGCCCCGGAAAAAGGCCTTTTTCGGCCTGCAAACGACGCTGCTCAGCAGGTCGTACGGTTAACGTCAGCTTTCGCTTCCAGAGCACGCTGCTCTGCAGCTCGCGCCTTTCCGCGCGCCCAACTGCACGACCGCGGGAGCGCGACCCCGAGCGCGACACCGGCACGAGAGCGGACAGCGGCGCTCCCCGGGGCCGCCCCCAACGAGCGGCAGCCGCACCCCGCAGCGCCCCGCCCCGCTCCGGGAGCGCCTTCCCTTCCCTTCTCTCCGACGGACGGTGGCCGCGCGGGGCCGTTCGGCGCTCTCCCATGGCGGAGCGGGAGGATGTCGCTGGTGCTGGGGCTGCTGTCGCACACGCTGAGCAGAGTGCTGCGCTACTCCGGGCTGCGTAGCGGGTGCCATGCGCCGCGCCGCAGGGCCATGGAGCAGGACAAGGCGCTCGAGGTTTACGGTGACTGTGGCGGGGCCGCGCGGGGCGGGACGCGGGCGGGCCTGGAAGCGGCGCTGCCCCGGCGGTGCGGGAGGGAGCGGGGCGCACCGGGAGCCGCGCGGTGCCCGCAGACGGTGCTCGAGGCGCTCTCAAAGCGTCCTCCGTGGAGCCCGGGCTGAGCAGAGCAGGGCGGCAGGCGGGGAGGAGGAGTAACCTGCCTTGTTACGAAGTTAGACGTTGGAAAGGGTGAGCGGCCCGTTGTGAATATTGCTCCGGTGCTTTGCGCTGGGATGGGCCGACCTTAAAGCGCTTGCAGTTCTGAAAGTGGCTCAGTGTGCCCGGCTCAGTGTGCCCGGCTCCGGGCAGCTCGTAATGCAGTGCTGGTACCGAAGCCGTGCCTCCTCCCAGTGGGGTCACAGTGAGCGCTGCTGGGAAGGTGGCTTCTAACTGGAACGATTCTGTTTAGGAAGGTGACGTTGTTGTTGTTGGCTTATCCTGTGCTTCAGATATAATCCGTACCATCCGGGACCCGGAGAAGCCGAATACTTTAGAAGAACTGGACGTGGTGACGGAAAGCTGTGTCCAGGTGGATGAGATTGGCGACGAGGAGTATCTGGTGGTCATCAGGTTCACACCGACCGTACCTCACTGCTCGTTGGCTACTCTCATCGGTAACGCTTGTTTCACTAAATCTTTAGCAGTGAATGTGAAGTTAATTTTAGAGTGTCTGAATAATATTCCTCTTAGTTAAAGCTCAGTGGTGCTTTGCTGGCAGTTTGGCTGTGCATTTCATCTCGAGAGCCGTCCTGGCCGTACGAACAACAAGGAGCAGAAGGAACGGAGGGTGGTTGAAGGTCACATTGTAGGATCACAGAATGGCCTGGGTCGGAAAGGGCCACAGTGACCATCAGTTCCAAGCCCTGCTGTGTGCAGGGTCACCAACCAGCAGCCCAGGCTGCCCACAGCTACATCCAGCCTGGCCTCGGATGCCTGCAGGGATGGGGCAAATAGGTCTTCTGTTTTCCTCACATGAGGAAGACTTCAGAACAAAGCATCTCTCAGAGATCTATTCAGAAGCAGTACGGGACTCAGTGTGTGACCTCCGAGGCACAGTTCCTCATTCTGTTAGAGGAAAGGGTTATGGTAACTATTTTAAGTACTGGGGTAGAATGTGTAAGGATGGAGGCAGTAAACAGTTGTTTTCTTGGCTTTGTTCTTTTTTTTTTCCCAAATATCCTCATCTGCACAGAGCACTCTGAACTGCTGCGTGCTTTGGGGTGTGTTTGCTGTTAGCACCGTCTCAGCTGGGCACACAGCAGGGCTGCAGAGTGGCTGTGGCTGTCCGTGTGCAGCTCAGTGTGGAGCCGGGCTGTGGGCAGACGTGCAGCGGTGGGGGTGTCCCCTGGCCGGGGTGCTGCTCTGCAACACAAACTGCAGTTCTCTGCTCAGTCACTTTGGAGACTTTCTCAGCAGTACTACTTGCTATATCCAGATCCATACCAGCATACTTCTGAAGCAAAACTCGAATGCTGACTGTGGATGCACAGCTTATTTTTTGGTAGATTTATTTGGCCACAAGGGTGAAATTCTTTGTGTGCTCTTTTTAGTTATTTTCCACTTCTGCATGTTAGACATCTGAAATAGCGAAGTTATAAGCTTGAGTTCCAAATAGTTGCAGGCAGGCTTGTGTTCTTCCAACATTCTGCTTTGGGTTTTTAACTAAAACAAACTAAGCATTCTTTTTAGCACAGAGACAGCCACAACAATAGCCTGAAAGCTCTATCAGAAAGGCAGAGGGCTGGAAATGGTGGAATTTGCACGTATTCAGTGTTCCTCGGGGGTGCTGGGGACCAAAACCTCCTGAGTTTGTAAGGCAGGTATGAGCTCAACTGAGAGACTGCCTGCGAAGGGTCAGCAGTGTGATTTGGTCTCCTCTGCGGCCTTTGCTGCTCAGGTGAGGAAGGAGAAGGTTGCCAGATATAGTGGTGGGTTTGATTGTTAAATGTGTGTTCTCTGGAAATGCACCTCAAACCCTGACTTTGACAGGAATGTCTCTTAATCTGTTTTGTTTAACAGGCCTTTGTTTAAGAATAAAACTTCAGAGATGCTTGCCTTTTAGACATAAGGTAAGATATCGGCTCTGAAACTTGCTTTGAGCTACAAGAATAAGTACTTCCAATGCTGAGTTCTCTTTAAGAAGAGATATGCTGCAGGATTAAGCAACTTAGAAACCATGATAAAGGATGGGGTCTTTTAAAAAGCCTGTTGTTCACCTCTGGAGGGAGTGAACGGTGCAGAACAGGGGAGTACTGGAAGGGGTCTCCAGATAAATGTGGTGATTCCTTTCCTTTACAAAATGTAGTTTGTTGTACAGTGTTGCTTTTTGAAATCTATTGTTTCTATAGTTGCGCAGTGCAAAGCAAGGCTTGTATTCCTAGATGATTAGGTAGATGGTGATCTGTTACACCGGACACGTGCTAACAAGTAGGTTTTGCGTCAGTGAGATAAGATAAGATGCACTGGACTTGTTTGCTTTTCCTTTGGTACAGCAGTTTCATTTCCTTGTAGTTGTATTTGCGAGAAGATGTTGGTTTCTTTGCTTTTTTCCCAGGCCTGTTCAGTTAAATGCATGCAGTCGGTTTGGGTCTGCTTAGCATTTAGTCTTATGGTGTCTTCCCAGGCAGAAACCAGATCATGTGCTATACTACCATTTCAGGTAGAACATGTATTTCTTATCATTGAGTAAGACTGACTTCAAAGGGATATCTTTCTGCACATCTGTACCTAAGGCTGTCGTTCCAAGAGTTCTTAGCTTGTGAAAGTGACACTTGCAGTTCTGTGGCTTTCAAACAAACTGTCCTTGAGCTGTGACCGGCAGAGGACTCATTAGGGAGGAAATGCCGATTCTGCACTGTTTCCAGCAGCCCAGCTGCAATGGATTTTTCACATGAGCCATTGCTGTTAGTGAGACGTGAATGATGACACAATGTTGAAGGAGTACTGAGGCCTCTTTGAATGGAGACAGATCTATTGCAACGCAGTCACAAGGCTCAGATCAGTTACTGTCATTGGCTCCCTTCCATTGTCTAGGAATGTTTTAAAAGGTATGGATTACGTGCATTGTATGTGTGTGATAGCTTGTTCTTCTAGGACTGAATATATTTTACAGTTGATGTATGTATCTAACACATCTAACACTGATCTCTCCTCTAGCTGGAAATCTACATATCTGAAGGTACACATTCCACTGAAGAAGACAGTAAGTGCAGCTTTAGACTCTGTGTTCTTTGAGAAGTTGCTGTTGTGCTGCTCAGTTATTAGCTTGAAGAACTTCCTGCCTGGTTGATGATCTTAACATGGTGAAGTTTCTCTGTGTATGTTTTATCTTAAACTTGTAGGACACTGAAGTTCTTCCAGAGCTGCTTTTAATCACCATCTCCAACAGCTGCTAAGGCCTCTGTTGAGGCAATGCCTCAGCCTATGTTCATAACCTGCATTAATCTTTGTATGGGGGAAAACCAGTTTTTGCCATTAAATGATAAGGCATTGAACATGGACCGCTAATCTGTCACAAACTTCACACTCCATAGCATACCTTGGACTCTTTTCCTAGACAAGAAAAGCAAAAAACTTCATGTTTTCGGTGGATGTTGTTTGTGACTGAGCGCTGGCATCCTCTTCTTTACAATTTCCTATTAACCTCTCCTTTCAACTCCTTGGCTTTTGTGCTAGGGTATACAGCCCAGATACCTGCCTGCACGGTGCTTCACCACATAGTGCACAAATCTCACCTTGGGGTATT
>PPHD01016467.1:0-15549 GCA_002909625.1 Bambusicola thoracicus
TTTCTCTGCAAAGCGTAATCTGTTATCACAGAATACAACACTTCCAAACCCTACAGAAATAATTATGTACCTTTATTTCCATAGCACGGGAACCAAAGTCTATGCTTCAGTCCTGGTTATGTCCTCTGCCATCTTTCAAGCAGCAAGGAACGGGCTCTTGGAAATGGAAATGAGCCTTTTTAAAAGAGTAGTATTCCTCTCCTTCGTCTTAGATTCTTAGAGAAAACCTTGCCTTTAAAATTGCTGGAATGTATGTATTTTTTTAAAAGTGATACAGTGAAACCTGCTTCACTGACCCGAGGAAATGTGTTACTGCTCACTTAGCCAGCAGGTAGACGGGTATGTTTCCCATGTTCAAAAATTTAATTTTAAATGATTGCTGACTTGGTTTTATGATCCTAAGTAGTTTAAAATGATATTAGCCTAACAGTGACATGAAACAGATGAGTCTTCCAGTGTCCGAAGTGTTAGAAGTTGTGGCCTTTGGTCCCTGCTGGTTATGTGTATGTTTTTTGTTTCTAAGCAGTGATATGTTCTTTTAATATTCTGAAAGGATTATATATTCTGAAATATATAGATTTTACTATTCTGAAAGAATATATATTTGAGAAACATTGTGCAGTTTTCTAAACTAATGAAACCTCTGTGATTACACCTGGTTCATGTATGCCTGAACTACATGTAGCTGAAGCTTGGAGGGATTTTTCTTCTTGAAAATGGAAACAATGACAGAAATATTTAGCAGTGTTTCTAAATCTCACACTTACAGTCCCAGTTAGCCAGTGATTGAGTAGCTCTTATTTCCACACTTCTGTACTTGAGGTTTGCAGTATAAGCAATCCTTAAGGCAGCATTTGCATTTGCTCACTGCTCCAGCACCTTGATGACTTCATTAATTTCTGTCTGAGACTAAGGAAGGAGAATAGGTTTTGTTTTTTCTTTCAACCGACCTGATGTTTTTTATTAGCTCTACATTGAGTTCAGGCATGTCATCATTTGAAATCCATATACCATGTTAAAATTCACTCAGTTTAATCTGCGTAAAAACAGGATGGCTGATTGCAAGTGGAAGATGCAGATTAATATTCTAAAAAGGTTGTATTCCTTTACAAAATTAATAAACTGCAGCTATAGTGAGTACTTCATTACATACACAGTGTTAATCCTTACTCATGTTCCCATGTTTTTCTCCTAATTTGAAGAAAATTGTTTCTGATTTCTGGAGCCCCACATTCTTCTTGCAGAATTGTGGTCACTTCTGTGTTATTTTTTTATTATTATTATTTTCAAGGCTTTTGTGTGACTGGAGATAGAATTTCAGGTGATTTTTTCCAATACCATTATACAAGGCTAGTAAATTTAGCAAGGTGCAAGGTTTGCAGCTCAAGGGAGGAGGTTGCTTTGTTAGCGCACCCATCCTGCTTGCGTGTGCTACTGAAGGGAAGAGAGCAGATTTGGAGCTTGTGTGGCTCCCCATCTTGTCCCTGTCTCAGCTCTGCACTGACAAATGCAGTTGCACAAGTTTACCTGGAAAATATCCTTTTCAGGGAATAGATCTCTCAAAGTCACCAAGGAAGGGCTGCCATCTTCCTTGTGAATCACTTCAAGGCCCGGCAACAGTATATTGGTTCTGCTCAGGGTCTGCAGGGCGTAACATCATGAGCCAGCCAGGAGCAAATAAGTATCAGAGACATTTTCAAGCCCTACTAACTGCTTAAATGGTATTTCAGACATTATGCATATTTGTTCAGCTGACATTAGGTTCTGTGCGAAAAATCACTTCCCTAACACAGCTGCCCATTTCAGTTGGTTAAATGATGACTGGCAGGTTGTAGAAACCGAGTTCAGGGAATCAGGGAGCAAATTTCATACCTTGCTCACCAGACATTCAGCCTGTAAATTATGTGGGATAGGTATTCTTTTAAAATCAATACTAAAAAGTATACAAAACTTGATTAAATATAGTGTCTGCATTTATACTGGTTTCTATACCTAGAAGTCTTCTTACTTGAGTTGATAGCAAAAATATTTGGATTCCAAATATTATTTGATTCTTTTCCCATTTCCAATTAGTGAAAACAATTAACACAGTGATGCTCTGTTTCCATTTCAGGGTATGTAACTGTTTCTATTTCAACAAAATTATTTATGCCCACACAGCAATACTTGCTGTTTCTCCTCCGTTGCTTCTTATTTAAGTTAAGAAGTTTTAGTTACTCAATCTTTCAACCAGGGAGTGAAGGCAATACTGTATGATTGAAATGACCAGTCACAAAACACAGATGTCTAATAAATTATCTAAGAAACCAATTCAACAAATGGTCTGTAGGCTGGAATTTGTTTTCTCAAACTATCCGGGAAATCTTTTGTAATGGCTCAAGTTTTAAGACTTGCAGTTTTTGAACATCAGATAACATTCAAACATAAGTAACTCAAACAGTGTTAACTGCAATTCATCAAACAGCCAGAAAATCTTTTTGAATATAATAATTACTTGCCTTCTTATTTTTGTGTTTGAGAATACAAATATCAAAATAACTGTTGTGTGTGTACATAAATTTATGACTGTTTTCTGAAAACAATACTATTTCATTTTCACTGTCATTGTGTGAAGCACTAATATATGTTCACTCCCATAACTTGCATTTTATCCATGAAGCATGTAAAAGCAAAAATATTTCCAGTTTAGCAGCAGTCTGGCTTATATGCCTTTGGGGGCCCCTTCCTTCCAACAACTCTTCAGCTCCTGTTTCTTCCCTCTGTTGTGATGATTATCACAACATTTTGGTAATGGTGCATTTAATGACATGCACGTTATCAGAGTTGTTGGTTTTACGTATGAAGAGAAAACACTGTGAAAGTTATGCCTTAGATTTTGCCTGCTGTTATAACTGAGTGCAACCATTAGGTTTTTCCGTACAGCTGTACCTTTTGCTAAGGAGTTGGGCACTGAGTTGAGCTGTTGCTGACAGTCAAATACACGCAGCTATGTGGGTATTCTAAACATGCATTTCCTATGTTACTTCTAATATCTCTGCATGTTTTTATCATAATCTATTCTTGTTTTGTTGTATGACCATGTAGGTCCACCTTCTCTCATGCAACATCTTTCTCCTTTTGTGCTTCTTTTCTTGTATCAACAGTCACGCTTGCCTTTCCCTGACAGTTGTCAGTGACAATTTTGAGAGCTACTTCAGGAACTTGCTACCACATGCTCTTCTATTTCTGGTACATCCTTTGTTCTGTCCTGCTCATTTTGCATGTCTTCATATTGTGGTTTTTAAACTTCTTCTAAAAGGGAAATTTTTTAGATAACTTTCTCTTTCATTGATCATTTTTCCCAAAAGTTCTTCTCGCTGTATATTCATTGAGGTGTCCAAACCCACACATCCCAAACTCTCCGTCTTTGGAGGGCAGTTATATGGTCTAGTTTATATTTCTCTTTCTTTTGACAAGCTATACTCTGTGGAACTTCAAATTTAAACCTACCTTGTTTCTGTTGTAGTCAGTTGACATCCATAGAGGATTGCATGTTCTTCTCTTATTTGGGGGTCCTGTACCATCGTCACAGCATCTTTCAGAACTTATCATAGCAGATCCATGCTGTTCTTCCTTCGTTGCACTGATTTTGCCTGCAGGCTGTAACTATTAATGTTTTTGTCATGCTTGTTTCACAGAAGTTTTGGGTACTATTTGGTATTTTTGAAGCTCCATTTTGGACCAAAAGTTGAGTCCTTCAGTCCTGTGTCACTGCAACCACTGATTGGTTTGAGACACAGGTATCTTGACCAAGTATTTTTTAAGTCTCTATAGTAGTGTGTAGTGTGCAGTGATGTATCTGAGCTTTGATATTTTCTCTAAACTTAGTTTTCTGTGGAAAGACTCAGTTTAGAGCAGGAATTATGGAAAACGATACAGTTTCTGGTTGTACTGTTTCATACACAGCTTTAAATTTGCACAATAAGTGTTCTCTTCTTTGGAAGGAAGAGTATATATATATATGTGTGCATATTTTTTAATGTGAATTTTAACGTGATTGTATTTAGACTAAAACTGTAGATACAGTTCCCACTTGGCAGTGAACAGTGTAAGATTGGCTTCCTTGTTTGTAACTGTATTTAGACATAATATGCACACTGTTTGCTAACACCTTTCCTGACAGCAGCGATAAGGTCCCTAGGCTGGCCGGAGAGTTCACCTAGCAGAGGGTGAAAGATGAAAGGTCCTTTTATGAATTACAAACTGAGAAGCTGTAACATAAACAGAACTGCTTTCAAAGAAGTACTCCTTCCTGTGTACCTCTGCACAAGTTTATACTGTTATGCTGTAATCTACATCTTATGCAAAATGATCATACAGTTTATGTCTGAACATGAACAGCTAAGAGGGACTCGAATCCTGATCTCTTCGAGATCCAAGCTGCTCAATTATTAGGTCACCTCCAAGTCATCTTTTATGTTTGTTAAATGAGAAGCGAAATGTGGTTTAGACATGATAAAAGCTGTGGGATTTTCATAATTGAATTTTCCCTCTCTTTCTCTCTCTCTCTCTATTTTTTTGGTGAGACATCCAGTGCAGTGTATTTCTCCATTTGATTCTCGTCAGACTGGGTTTAGAAAGTAGTGAATACATCTGTGATCATAAACAATAAATAAGTAGATATTCTAAAAATAAATTATTAGATTGATATGATTTATTGATTCGGATGAGGAAAACAGGTTTTCAAATCATTACTACCAAGCAACACTTCAGTGTGATTTCAAGCACTGTAATAATTGTTCATCTGAGGGGTACCCCCCGTAAGTTTCTGCCACTTCAGTAGCTGTTACCATTTTTGAAGACCTTTTCTCTGATCTATACAAGAATAACAAGGGAAATAAATCTCTTTGAGGTCAACTAATTTAAAGTTCTTTGCACGTTTCCCCCTTTGGTCCTTGAAGAGGATTCTTTTTCCCTCTGAGTGTTTCACTGAAGGATCTGGTAGGAGGACCACAACTGTTGAAGATCTCTGACAATTAGCCAGTACTGTTTCAAATCCGACTGCTTTTTCTATCATGCCTGCATTGGCCCTTCCGTCTCCATCTCAGTCTAATCTCTACACTCAGACCGCATGGCTATCCATTACATAGTCATCCCTTTTATATTCCTGATGCCTTCAACATTTTCCTGCTTCCAAAAGACCTTAACACTTCCAGGAGCTCTTCATCTCTCATCTCTGCTTCTGTTTGTTCTCTGCATCTGTAATATGTTGTATAACTTGTTCTTTTTGTTCTCATACACTCCCTCCTTACTCATAATCGGCCCCAAAGAACTGTGGAGAAAGGAGGACTTTGAATTTCTTACAGGTTCCTAGAGCTTCCTTATCTTTCCTCCTCCCTTCCTTATATCTTCTCATCTCCTGGATGGTCTTAGCAAAACCAGTTAGTTCTGCCAGTTAGTCCAGCCTTCCTTGTTCATTCCTCCATTGTTTGTTCACCACCTTTATGGTTTCACCCATGCTGCCTGCTAGGCTTGAAGGGAGTTCTCCATAGAAGTCTGTAAATCCACTATATGAAGGTCACAATCCAAGCAGTGTCTACAGCAAGTTCAGCAGTGGCTAGTCAGTGGGTGCACTGAAGCTCTTGTGTTTTTAGTAACCCTGATTGCTTTGTTTGTCCTTGCCTTTTGCTCTTTTCCTACTGTGTGTTTGAATGATCTTTTTATGCTGCGCGTGTGTATGCTGTTAAATCTAATGGGGCCCTAATTTAGGCATGTGCACAGTGCTGTAATTAATTAATAACTCCATCCTTTGTTAGTTTTGACAACTGCTAAGAGGTTGGAGGGCACTTGGCACCAAACATCTGTATAAATGCAAAAATGCGAAAGACTGAAGGTTGTCCATTGAGTTATGTTCAGCAGACTGTACATTAGCACACAGCTCACGTTTACAGATGCATGTTATTCAAACGTTCATGTTTCTGTAACAGTCTCCATTCTAGGTGCAACAGAAGTAGCACTTTCAAAGTGTCAGAACTCTCCTAACCTTCAAAACCCTGTAGGTGTTCATTCATTAGGTACTGAAACAGGAGAGCAAACTCAACAGTAAGGGCAGTGAAATGAGAGCCCTTCCTGTGCTGGCCAGCAAAGAGGGAAGAGCATCTCTGAGCTCTCCCTATTCCAGGGGAAGAGGAGTAGATCTTAGTAGCTGGCTCCCGTGTTCTCTGGCTCTACCTCTGTAGTGATGAACTTCTGGAGTTTCTGCTGAGTCACAGTTGTGATAAATTGTTACTAAAACAAAATAGAAATTTCCTACTGTCTTCTAATTAAATGTCTTTAGTGAGATTAACCAATTTGGTTAATTAGGTTAATTGAGAGAATTGATACATAGTGTTCACACATTGAACCAAGCTGATGTAATAGCTGGTAAACTGCATGGGAAGAAGACTTGTCTAATTTGTTCAAATAACACAGGTAAAAATGCAAAGCTGTTGTAATTACAGACATTATGAAATTTCCAGTGCCAGTTAAATAATACAGAATCAGATTTAAATTTAAGAGAGCAATTTAGCTGAAGTTTAGAGACATGGATGAAGTTTCCAGTTTCTTAGAGAGAAATTTAACAAAGTGAATTCATTTTATTTTATTTGTAGTTGTGTTTCCTGTTCCTTACACAGTTTACAAGGAACTCTAGCTAATGTTACCTTGTTTTCTGCACTTAATTCCCTATCAGCGTTTTTGTGCCCTTCTATTCAATAGCTCAGTAGAAGTTTTCCATTTCACTAATTTTTCATAATAACGATATTTTACTGGTTCCAATGGGTGGATTGATTTCATCAAGAATGACTTAATTCCTCCCCTTCAGAGACATACTTAGGTATAGATGATGGTTAGGATGGTATACAGAGATCGCTGACTGCCATGCTGACAATGTTATTTCATTGTCTCGTTGTAATTTCCCTTTTGTCTGTTCTGCACGTATTCGTGTAATTCACGTGTCTTGTCCTTGCCTGGTAACCTCCGAGGGGCAGAGATTGCCAGTGTGTTCAGCATTGTGCCAGCACAATAGATTTTCTAGTCTATGACTTAGGCATTTTGATGATATAAATGGCAACAGAAATGGTTGGAGTTGTGGCTGCAAAGTATAAATAAAATTTGGATGTGTTATGTGAATAACAAGCTAGAAATTACAGGGACTAATGAAATCATGCCAGAATTGAAAACAGAATTTAGTGATATATGCAAGGCAAAACAGGGAAATGCTCTTTAGGTATTGTAAGGTAAAATAGTTCTGTTCTCATTTTAGCTTTTTGGCTCACCTCTCAGAAATGTGCGAGGAAACTTCTAATGAACATCAACCTTTTCATACATAAATAATAACTATTAAATACCTTCTTTGTATACTTACGCATTTATTTCATTATAGTTAGATATGAAGGTAAACAAAAACTTCAATTTTATATAGTAAATAAAAGCACACAAAAATAAGACAACTTTGTTTCTTCTTTCAAAGGAAATAATTGTTCCGGTATAAACTAAATAAATCCATCTTAGTGAAAAATAAGCCACGTTATGTCAGAGATGAGGATTACTATTGAGATAATGTAATGATCTTTATATTTTCCTGTTTGGTAAGAGTTATTTAATTGTGCTCGCCTCTCCTTGAATTAGCTAAAGAGACCGTTCTTTTGCCACATTTATCAATCCTTTTATCCTTTCACTTCCATAAATGCATACGGTGACTCACTACAAGAGGCAACTGAGTGAGCTGTACAGTGATAAATTTTTCTTGTTAGGAGAAATTACGTTCTCTAACTTGAGCTACTTCAGCATGAAATTGAAAAAGAATCATTTTGTCTTAATTTACATTCTTGATTCAATGAGAAAAATGTAGATTCGTCCAAGCACACTGCAGAGGCTTTCCTTTAAAAACTAAAGGTATACTGGTCTGGTAACATAAGAAGTTCATCAAATAACACATCTCACATATTTACGATACTAGGTTGTATTAGTTCTTGTGAGTCATTTTAAAACATATACTTTTTGGTCTTTCAGATCCGTTTACTGTTTCAGTTACATCTTTATCAACAGCGGTATGCATTTTTCATTTCTCACCTAAGCCGTGCACATCGTTCCTTAATCAAAATCACTGGGATAGTGCTGCGGTTCACTAGCCTTAGGAGCTGCTATTTGCCTTGAATAAATTACGTGAAAACATGTTGATTGATAGATGTTGCATGTCAGAAAAGAAGATAACTGTATCTTCTTCAGCTTACTAAAAGGTCATGCACACAGCATAATAGGAACAGATACAGACAACTTTGAGATAAAGTGTATCATGAAAAGGTGTGCAATCTCATAACCAGTGAAACATGGACTACAAGCTATTGTCTTCTGAAATACAAGTGATTTATCCACTTGCATTCAAGTTAAGATGAAAAAGAATTGAGCTTTCTGTGTATTTGAAATACATTTAGAAATGCTTAAAATATAAATATATCTGTTCAGTAATCACAAAAAATGGTTTAAATTCATCTGTCTTCCACTTCTCTAGCAATGGAATTTTTTTTGAAACAAATACTCTGCAATTCAGTAGCAGAATTTTCAAATGCCACTTGCAAAGAAAATCCCTAGAAATATTTATGAGAATATGATGATAAAATGGGAATTGTAGTTTTTTATGTGGTTTTGGGAAGGAGTTATTTATCTAGATTAATAATTTCTTTCCCCTGAGGTTGTATGAAGCATTTTGTTTTCCTTTCATGTCAGTTATGTGCTAGTTTGTTGTTTGTAGAGCACCGAAGGTTCAGTCCTTTATTATTCAGTGATGTGAGTTCTGACATTTAGTATTTCAATAATTGTTTGAAACAGGAATGGTGCGGTTATCCGTAAAAACTTACTTCCTTGCTTATACCAGTTTTGATTATTTCATTTCTACTGCTCTAAACAGATACATTTAATTTACTCAGTGCAGATCAGTACAGCTTATGTTGGCCCAGAGGTGGATGTTGGTGATATAGTGGTAGAGGCTGAAACTCCCCACCACTGGTTTTGTTGCCACGAGACAGATGGCAGCAGAGGGGCGGTCTGACAAAATGGTGTCTGACATGGAAATGCATATAAAGCAAAGGCGTGTCACCGAATTCCTCCATGTGGAAAAAACAGCACCCATTGTTATTCACTGCCAGTTGCTGAACGTTTGTGGAGACCAGCCAGTGGACGTGAGCACAGTGCTTGAGTGGAAGAGTTGGTCTGGATGGTCTCTTGGGATCATCCAACCCCTCTTCCAACCCCTGCAGTTCTGTGATTCTGTGACAGCCACTGTGGGTCACCTCCACTGGTGCAGATGTTTATGAGCATAGCATGCAGACTTTTGTTCATCGCTGGCAAAAATGTACAGCTAATGGTGATGACTGTGTTGAAAAGCAGTGCTTTGTAGTTGAGAATTTGCTCTATCAAACAGTGTTATTGTGCTCTTTATTGTATTTTCCATGGAAATAAATAGGAGACATTACTTTCAGAGCAACTTATGTAGGCTCACTTTCAAGTATTATTAATTCTTATTTTTATTTGATACTTTTAATTTGTCAGTGTGTGACTACTCTGTAGATAAGAACTTGAATGTGCTTGCTTCGCAGTCTTGTATTTAAACATTTCTTACAGTATTTCTCCTATGTCTTGTTAATATACCTCAATATTTTCGTATCTACATATATATAGCTCTCATCCTATATCAAACAACTAGTCCGAAGAGAAAGAAAACAAAACAAAAGCCAGTCTGTGTAGATGAAAACGTGTCTTTTAAAATGGGATGAAGTGTTTTCAGTAGAACAAAGCTGACCAGGTTCTTATCTAACCTAAATTACTTTGTTCTCCAGCAGAGCTGCCAAACTGTCAAACTGCCCAGCTCCAGCGTATAACAAAGATTCTGTTGTATTGCAAAGACTTTCATAACAATTTTTATAGGAGGCTGAGAGTGTATAAGTTCACAGTTGTAGCGATAACATGGCACTCTGCGCTGTTTGGCTTGTTTATATTGGCACAGATCCCCAAAGTGGAGACCGACAGAGTCATGCAGAAATCTGGTATTTGAGCTGAAATTTACACACTTTAAGTGATGAACTAAACAGGCTGGTGTTTTCTTTTTCTTACTCAAAAAGTGCAAGGTTACACAATACAGACGGTTTTCATCTTTTCCCATAAATGCACAGATTCCTGGGATATAAATGACTGAATTCATCACCAATTCATCAGGGACGCTGAGCTATGCAGTTCTGTTTACAGTGGCAGAAAGTTAATATAAATTTTCATCAGAAGGGGAAGTTTACACATATGATTCTATTTGTCCTTCATTATTAGCACCTGAGTCTAGGCTGGAACGCATAATTGTCTACAGGCACAGGCCAAATAGATGCAAGGGAAAGGCAAATAAGCACACCAAAAATAATTTTATGGTTGTCTGTTACAATTCTCTCACTGGGATTCTTAATCTAGAAAATCAATAAACAACAGGAGTGAAACTCTTTTCCTCTGTTCAGGCATGGCACAGACAGAAGTAACAGACAGAAAGCCATTGTACCCTTTTATTTTTTGTATTTCACAGAAAACTGGACTGAGGGCATTTTGGAGTGAATCAAAATGTTGTTTGCTCTATTAATCTGATACAATTTCTAGTTACAAAATGCAACATTTGGATATTGTAATGTTAAAATATATTGGCCTTCCATTATTCAGAGTTCTTTTTCCAGTGTCATTTTTACCTATCAAATAAGGCTTGATATCTGTTTTTTGGAAATATGATTTGTAATGTATTTCCATGCATCACATAAAATGAAAAGACATTTACACAGAATTACAGTTCTAAAGTAATAATTGTAAGGTGTAAGGATGAAGTCTTTTTTTATTATTATTGTTAATTTTTAAATTTTCTATACCAAATTTTATCTGCTCATTGGTATGTTTTTTTTTCCTCAAATTGAAATCACATTGTTGATTTGAAGGAAGTGTTAGGACCGCTGCCTGCTTTTGTTCCCAAATGGTCCAGATCTACAACCCAAATTCAGAGCTGAGGTGTGGTGATGTTGGACTCCTGTACTCCGAGCTTGGTTCATTACTTTGAATATTCTACCCCATGAACAATAAATCAAAGATTCAGCCATGCCTATTTCATATTTCTTATCCTCTTCATGTGGATGAAAAAGTCCGGATAAAACTCACTATAGTGGTGGTAATCCAAGTTTTAGACTGTAACTCAGCAATAGAATGAGCATGTCTTAGCATACCTGTAGTAGTTTGTGGCAGTAGTGAAGTTACCTGCATTAGCAGCTGGAGCATGACTCCAAATCCTTGGGAGATTTGAAAGATGATCCTTCCCCAAACGCTGGGACTTGTGGTTCCCACATTGGCCAGCTCTGATGGCATCAGGCAGGACTTCAGTGGCCTGGCTTGGTTTCTGGGACTCCTGCTGTAGCAAAGCCTCAGGAAGAAGTCAATTGATCCTAAAGATGATGGGGATAGGGAATGCAAGGGGCTGAGAGTTAGTGAAATACAGGGGTATGGAAAGCAGAGAGTTAACTGACTGGAAAGAAAGCAAGCAAAAAATTAAGGAGCAGCCTAATCATTATATGATTGAATGACACATATTAGTACTTTGTTTAAAATGTGTTGAGGTTTTCGCACACTATAGTTGAGATTTAAATATATCATAATCTCCCCCACATCAACTGCGTGAACATAGAGTTAATTGTTTGAGAACTTAAAATGTAAATTGGTTAATGATTTCTTAGTTTAATTTCAAGCGAATCCTTTTGATAACCTTGTCAAAAACTTTTTTTTTTTGTAGTCCTGTGTGATTTTGCAGTAGAAGCGGCCAGTTTTCTGCCACTTTCTTTATTGTTAGAACTTATTGAAACCTAATGTCTGCACTACAGCTGAAGGCATTTCAAACACACGTGTGTTTTGGCTGGTGCTCATTTTTCCTCACCAACCATGAGGTTTTATTTTCTTAGCCGTGGCTAGCTCAAAATACTCTGCTGAGGAGATTTCCGTATCTAAATGCCATCTTTCAAAATGGCTGACATTTCATTATTCTCAGTGGAGCTTAGGTCACAATTTAAGTAATATTTTCTTCACAGTTAGCGGAGCACTTTGGGAGACAGGAGCTCTCCTGTGAAGGCTAAGAAGGAAGGCTGTTTCTGAAGATGGGAGCTGTATCACTGACATGGTGTATGGGCTATTTTCGGAGGGTGTGCTGCCTGATTTAGATGTTCTCTGTAATTCAAGGACAGTTAACTGTGAGCATATTGTTGATAAGAAGAACCTGAAAGAACCTAGCCGTGAGGAGCACAGTAAGGAAACCAAGCTGCAGGTCTGCATGTGTGCCTAAGGGAGCATAGGCTGAAAGGAGAGGAGGAGCTGAATGGGAATGTGGAGGAAGAAGCGACAGAGCCTCTGGGATGGACACTTGGAAGCAGAAAGAGGTGCCATAATCAAGGACTAAAGGTCAGCAAAAAACTTTTCTCCTGTTATAAAGAGAACTAATAGACCAAGCATCTATTCCAGAGTGTGCCAGCGTGTCAGTATGGCATTTAAGCCTTCTGATAGTGTTGTACAGGCAAATGTATATAACTTGATACTAATCTGGTCAGGTGCCACAATACCCAGAATATAAACTAAGGCATACTTGCATACAGCAAAGTGGATGGCACAGTTCATCTTTGCTGCTATGTGGAACTCTGCTACTGAAACCTTCTCTTAATGTCTTGTTCTAGGGGGGCTGTTTTTAGCTGAGGCAAAAAAATTTGACTTCCTTTCATTTATGTTAATATACATATAAAATATTCTTTAACTTGTTGTTTATATATCACTGAGTCACAATGGACGCATGACAAACTTTACACTTTAAAGTTTAATTATGTTTTAATTTGATAGCCCCTTAACCTCCTTAATAATCCAAACTGTTGCAAAATCTGTCTGTACACTTGTTTATATAAACTGTAGCATTACATGACAGGAGTTTTTGCTCATCTATAATGATTTCCCTAATAATAATCTCTTAGAAAAGTCTGATGTCCCTAATTGCCTCTGTGTGATCTGATGAGCAAATGCCTTTTTCTTTCTTGTTTCTTCTTTTTATGATTAACTACAGTAGGCATCTTAAGGGCTTTTCCCATCATTCCTGTCCTTACAGGGCCTTTTATATCCATCTGAGGCTTAATGGAGAAACTTCAGTTTGAAGGATAAGAGCTTTCTTTGGCAGTAGCAGGGAAGAGTGGTACAAAATATCTCCTTTTCTCTTTTTTTTTTTTTTTTTTTTTTTTTACACATAGTCCAATGATCACACAGGTGCTGTAAGGGCTCACTGTAACTTCCAACAGTCCCCATGCTGTGAATTAGATGTGATACATTCCTCAAGGCAGAAACTACTGGTTTTCTGGTTTTCTTTACTTTTTCCAAGGATGACCACTAATTGCTGCATCTCCTACTACCACAGGCTGGAAGTACTTGAATGATCATACTAAAACTTACTGTGTTCATGACTTTGTCATTCTTCTTCTTGGTCCCACTCCTGTTTCCTAAGCTGGCCTCCAAAATTTCCTTAGATCCTCAGACCGTATCTTATTTCTCTGTGTTTGTTCAAAATGATTAGGGTACTCTGAGATATTCTTGTCAATCTTGGGCTTGCTGTGTTGTGGCATGCTGTCATGTGTCTTCTTCAGTGCTGTCGGTGGCTTCCAGTTGGCAGATACCCCCTTGGTGTGCTGCAAGTGCACAGCCAGGGTTAAATGCCTGGAGCTAGCCAGGCCCTTCAGAAGCATTCCTTGAAGCCAAAACTTAGTTTTAAAAGATGAAAAATACTCTCAGAGGCCACGTGTTTAATCTAAGATGTCCAACGAGTCCAGGAATATCTTCGTTCCCTTCTTAGAGAATGCTGACCTGACTTACTAAAATTTCAGGCAGTCCTTTTAGTAATTCTGAATTATTATCATGTATCAACGCTGCTGTTCAGTATTGGTAGATCCAAAAGGACTGTAAAGTCTTTTAACTTTGTATTTAAAAATCCTCTACGGATTTTGGTTCTCAAGCTGCCATGAGAGAACGGTGGAAGCCAAATGGCTTTACTTTGAGCGAACAGTAATTTTTTTAAAAAAGTCACTGGTAAGACCTGAAAAAAGTTAAATAAAATGCAGAAAAGTCACAGAAAAATCAAAGTAGAAAACTTCCTGAAGTTTTTAATTTTTCTGTCCTAAAATATGTGGGAAGCAAAACTATCCACTTACATACATTGTTCCCTAAGTAGCAAGGGACAATTAATAGAACGTGGCTAAATTTGCAACAATTGTGAGCTATATTTTTTCAATTTGACTACTTTATAGTATGGTCTTAGCTCATTGAATTAGCAGTTTGGACACTAATGGTAATTTGTCTGGAATTTTAAGCGTTGTATCAGACGCTATTCTTAAAATGGAAGTATTATTGTCAAGAAAAACTCTGCAGATAACATTATTTTCAAGACTCCAATACATGCTTACTAATCAGCTGGCAGAACTGAGCATAGCTCTATTCAAGGCTATTAATATTTGTCATTAATCCGGTAATGTTATAAAAAAAATCTAAGCTTCCTGCAAACCTGTCATTTTTCCTTCTTGGATTTTGCTTCAATTGTGACAAGAAAGTAAAAATACTTCAGAAAGAAAAGAAAGGAAGAAAGAGTGTTCTATGAGTTTCTGTTCAGTTCAGTTTTGGGCAGAGGCGCTTGTGGTTGTTTTCTTGAAATCTGGCCAAAATATGTATTATTCCTGTTTCCAAAGATATTCTCCTGTTACCTTTGATGAGACTGTAAATAATTGGATATACTTCAACTTCTTCAAGTCCCTTGAAAAAAACAAAGGCAGGAAACAAAGGCAGCTGTTCAATTTGGTCATGTCTTTATCTCCCAGAACTGTAAGACCTGTATTGCAATACTCCAAATAATATTTATTCTTAAAATTGTTGGGTTTTTTTTTCTTTTATTTTTCCTTCTGTATTGTGAGGTAAGAGTTATGATTTAGAAGTGAAGCCCTGACAATCCACAGACTTCTGTGTTTGGCTTAGTGTTTGGTCTAACTGATCCAGCTATGATTTTGTGTGCAAGATTATGTGGGTACAAGCTCAGCCTCTTCAGCTACTTTATTTTGGACAGTTTTGAAACTGGTTGGCATTTTTGTCATACTTCTGTATGTAGGTTTGGTAGAGACTTAGCATCCTTCAAGTAATACAGTTCATACTGATCTTCACTGTTCTCTTATATGACCCAGTGGCCATAAATATGAAGACTGGCCCCCTGTATTTGTCAAACATCGTTTCTGAGTTGAATGGAAATTAACGTTCTTTCCTTTGTACTAAATGTTTTATCTAGACATGACTTTTGATTTGTGCCTGTACATTTTTTTATCCATACTGATAAAGGTCCATAGTATGCATTAGGGCACCTCCTACTGTCACTTCTTGGACCACTATGTGTTTCAAGAGCTCATGAAAGAACATATTGAAATGTGTGTTCTTGTGCTGAGTGAGGATATTATGAAAGCTAAC
>PPHD01016468.1:4055-15549 GCA_002909625.1 Bambusicola thoracicus
AACCAACCAACCAGACTTTTCAAAGACTTGATGAATTTGTGTTTTAAGCAGCAGTAGCTGTGAGTTGCTTAATCCTGCACAAAACAAGATAAAACTGGCCAGTGGTATGAAACTAACAAAAAATTGGTGGAAGTTTCTACATTCATATCAGAAATGATGCCAGATAATTTTTAGTGTATAGTCTGCAGATATGGGAGGCTGCCAAAGTGTAACTAGAAGGAATGATGGCATATGTATATGGTATTATTACTACTCAGTATCAGTGATGATTAACAGCATGTAATTGCTTTTAAAATTTGTTGAAACTCCTTGAGCTTCTTTAAAAAAAAAAAAAAAAAAAAAACCAGTGATAGTTGATAAGAACTCTTATCAATTTTGAGTGAATTTTGAATTGAAGAGTAGCAGAGATCTCTAGGAGTTTGTTATATGCAGTAAATTCTCAGTGTATGAGAAAACTGAAGGAATTGATTAAAAAATAGGCGAAATAGTTTTCAAAGTATTGTTTGGAGAAATTGAATTTTGGGGAGCCAGAATAAGCCAGTACTAGGTAGGGTGAGTTAAGCCTTGGGTACTGCAAGCCAAATACTATTGACTAATCTTTTTCTATCTTTTTTTGTTTCACAGGGATGCGGTAAAAAAATGTACACTTTTTTGAGGGGGACGAAGCAATTGCAAGTACTGAGATTTCTTGGAATCTCTATTGGAGTAACACAGATTCTGGCTATGATCCTCACTATTACTTTACTGTGGGCTCTGTACTATGACAGAAGAGATCCTGGGGCAGATCAAATAATGTCCCTGAAGAATGATACCTCACAGCAACTGTCATGCCATTCTGTGGAGCTACTGAAACCAAGCCTAACAGGAATCTTTGAACATTCATCCATGGCAAACAGCTTTAATACACACTTTGAAATGGAAGAATTGTAGAATAGTAGGTGATACAATTAATCTAAAAAGTTACCAGGGTTCTAATTGTTTTTTTTTTTTTTTTTTTTTTTTTAATTGTTTCTTTATTAAGTTCCATTAAGTATACAAAATAGACCAGTCTTCCTATGCTTCCAAAACCAGCTAATGATTGATAAAGAGGCCTCTGTAGTAAGACAAATAAGCGTCTTCCTTTCAGCCTTTTAGAAGAGCCATGAAACAGAATTGTTTTTGTTTTCTTCTTGTTTGTTTGTTTGTTTTTATGGCATTCATTCACTGGGCACAGTAACAGTAACTTATTGTTACAAGATGTGCAAAATACTGATTCATTCACACGTAGATAGACAGAACCTCTAAGGAAGCATCAAAATACTTGTCTTCTGAGGAGATGACTGTGCTTTGGACAAACAAAATGTGACATCACTGAAATTGACTTCTGCATTTTTAATAAGCCATTTGGAAAACATGTTAAAATAATCAGGGATCTATGTATATATAGTTGTTTGTTTTTTGTGTGTGCATGGATGACAGAACTATAATTCAAGTAAATACTTGGATTAAAATAATTGCAAGATCTGTAAAAAGGACAAGATTTTCTTTTTCTAACAAAACCTTTATCTTAGTTATTATTGTTAAAGATGTTCTAAAACTTATATTTTTATGTAACTATGTGACTAATTTTTAAGTTTAAATGTATTAAAGAGGGATTAAAAACAAAAATATGATTCTGGACAATAGACTTTAATTTTCTGAGTACTAGAGAATTCTCATTTAAAACAGTTTGTTCTGTGGACTACTTCTTAGTAAAAAGAAAAGAACAAACCTAAGCATTCTTTCCAAAATGGGGATCGATATGGAGTAGCACATTTTTATAAATAAATTTTTTATCCTGTCTGTGATCCCCATGGAGATAGAAGCAAAAGACTACAAGGAAAACTCTTACAATTCTGGATGCTATTGCAATAATTGTAAAAGTGCATAAGGAGAAATTATACTTCGGCTTGTACTTCATTAAGAGATCTCTAGTGGCTTAAAATGCCAACTGGAAACAGCATTAAAATGTATTTATTGAGGTGGGGAAAGTGCATTTTACTGTATTTTTATGAACAATGTTTATTTCATAGGATTATTTTTACATTCGGCCACGTTCCTGAAATATATATTTGTTCCACTGAGTACAGCAGTTTGTGGCAAGTGGGTTTTTACATACTACATTTTAGAAATACTTGCTTTGTTTTTGAAATTTGTAAAAGGAAAGAAAATCAAGGTGTGATTTGATAGACAATAAAATCACTATTGTCTTAAATTCCATAATGGCTTTTTTATTTTGAAGACATAGTGCGTGAATGCTTTGGTGACATTTGGGAAGGTTCTCCTGCTAATGTGATTTAATTTGATGTGTCTTTACCCATTCCACTTCTTTTGTCATGGAGAAACTGAGCTCTGAATTTCAGTTGCTCTTTTATTGCTTCTACGAAAGCTTCCAAGGGATGGTGAAATTAAGCTTTTCAATTGTGTGGGATGTTTGTTTTTCAGCAATCTACCTGTGGGTGTAATTACTTCGCATGTACTGTCGCAAGCAAGATTACCTTTTGCTTTTGTACCTCCCCTACAGAGATGCTAATATTTATTTTGGGAGATTAGAAAAAAAGATAAAGGATAGAGCTTCCCAATTTTTTTGCTTGGAATGACTTTCTGAGAAATAGTTTCTCATGCGCCTTTCAGAAATTCATATGCCCAACATTACTGCACATATCCAGAAGATTTCCATGCCCCCCTCCCCCTCCAGTTAGCGAGGGTGGCATTTCTGTAGCTACAGACAAGGTTCCATGTAGAAAAAAACCAAGATAGGGTGACTTAGAGTCAAACACAGTGGATTGGGCCAGTGCTGCTTGGTTTTCATTCCTGCTCAAAACCTAAATGAACAAAATCACATCAACCAAATGAAAAAAAGTCAAACCACAAACTGTGGTGGATTGCATTTTGTTAGATTGGGATTTTGTGCATTATTGCAGCTCACTGTCGTGGTTGAGGAACTGTAGAACCATAGGATAACCCAGGTTGGAAAAGACCTCCAGAATCATCTAGTCCAACTGTTCACCTACCAGAAACATTTCTACATTAAACCATGTCCCTTAGTACAACATCTAAACGTTTCTTGAACACCTCCAAGGATGGTGACTCCATCTCCCAGGGCAGTCTGTTACAGTGCCTGACCATCCTTTTGGAGGAAAAATTTTTCCTAGTGTCCAGCTTGAATCTCGCCTGGCACAACTTGAGGCCCACTAGTCTTCTATTGTTAGTTATGTGGGAGAAGAGTCTGACCCCCACTTTGCCACAACTTCCTTATAGGCTGTTGCCTCCTCTTCTCCAAACTAAACAATCCTGGTTCCCTCAGCTGTGACTCATAAGACTTGTGCTCCAGACCAGCTTCACTGCCCTACTCTGGACATGCTACAGGGCCTCAATGTCTTTCTTGTAGCAAAAGGCCCAAAACTGAACATGGTACTTGAGGTGTGGCATCACCAGGGCTGAGAGTACAGAGGGATGATTGCTTCTGTACTTCTGCTGGCAACGCTATTTCTGATACACGCCAGGATGTCATTGGCTTTCTTGGCCACCTGGGCACACTGCTGGCTCACGTTCAGCTGAGGACACTATAAAAACACTAATATTGTAGTAAGAGTGATTTGTGATCCCTAAGCTCATTTTGAGGAGCTCCTTTGTTAATACGGAAGTTTTATGAGTTTGTAGGACATTCCATTTACTAAACTAAATACTAGGCCACATAAGCCTACTAGACCCTCTGATAATTCTAAGTTTATGCCTTCTCTAAATACAACTCTACCTCCAGCCCTCAGCTGGGAAAACCTGCTGTATACTTGCCTAATAGGTCAGAGAGGCTGTGAATAGGCTTTGGAGAGCACCATCAAATGAAAGGCCTGTTCTTTCCAGTATCTTAAGGTTTAAGTAACCTTAACTTCAGCCCACACATTTCTACTGTGTGCAAATACCACTGTAGTGCTGAACACTAGTACAATTACAACCAAATGTGGAGAATCTCATCGTAAGTAAAGTTAAAGAGGGCAGGACTTCTTCATTCATCCAAGAAATCCTAATAATCAAAGTTTTACTCAAGCAGTGTACGTAAAAACTCCCTTAGCCATGTTTCAGGTATGGTATTGCTCTTCAGTAGCTGAATTGGACAACTACCTGTGCAACCTACTATTGGGAGCCTGCTTTAGCAGGGGGGTTGGACTTGATGATCTCCCTTGCAATTCTGTGACTGGCAAGGGAGATTCACTGGAGAAGTCCACAGCTTGAATCAGAGATACTGACAGTCCAGGCCACTTGTTTTTAAGTTTCCAGATACTTAGGAAGCACTGCCAGTAGGTAGAGTTAGGTCAAGAGTACAGTTATTTGAAAAGGATGAGCCAGAGCATGCTTATTGGGATAGCTGTAGCTGTAAAGGCTCCTTCCATCTTCAGAAATGTACATACGGTAGAGTCCCTTGTAGGGGCTCCTTATATATGGATTAGGGCACCTGAACTGAGTTTGTGAGATATCTGTATTGTTGCTCTGCCTAAATTATGCTTGTGTGTACTCTCTCTCCATATATAACTACAGCACTCAAAGTTGTATTACGTATATAAATTCATAGTGGTTTGACATCGACTTGCAGTGGTCCTCTTCCTAGAGACTGAGGGGATGTATTTATGTATCTCAGGTGTCAGCTTGACATAGGTGACCAGAACTGCATAGAGGCAAATCTATTCCTGAGGTCATCCAGTTTGAAAGTTGTGTGTTTAGGGCAGAGGTTAATATGCCATCATTGGTTAAGACCAGAATTACTCCTACAGTGTTGTAACAGATACTGGAGGTACCCCTATGGTCCTTGTGAGGGTTGCCTGTGAAGCAGAATGGAAGCAAAGAGAATCCACAGGCAAGGACAGGGTTTGCAGGTGTCCCTGGGATCCGCTCAGTTTTCCAATGAACAAGCTCAGTGCCTCTTGTTCAGTTCAAATGATGACAGGGATTTATCAAATCACAGTTAAAACATGTAGGTTCAGGAGATGGTAAATCCATACAATATTCACAAAGTTTAGAAGTGTGAGGTAGTGCTTCCTGAAAAAATGATTTGGTGGCGGCTTCTTCACACTAGGATTATTTGGGGAAAGGCTCCTTTGATACAGGACTGGTCTCCCAGACCAGTGTTTTTGGACCTGCATGATGACAAATGTCAGTAATCTGGGTAACTTGAACTTGGTACCCAAATCCTGTGCCAGTCTACATTTGGAATGGGGTTAGCTTAGTTTGCTGAAAGATCTACACATCAGGATTGATGAAAGTATTTCTTTTCCTAGTGAGGACTACTGATGGGTACTACGCAAAAGAAAACATCCATTCTGGGTATCTAACCCCATTTGTCAATCTAGGTCTCAACTGTAATTTGGAACACTTTAAAACTTCCATTTTTTCTTTGCTCAGACTTTGAGGTGTCTCTGTTTTCCTAGGGCTTGATCAAAGAGCCTTAATTTACTGACTGTAAGTCCATTCTTTTCCTTTAGAGCTTCAGGATACACATAGGAGAGAGGCTGCTTGGCAAGAGGTTAATATTTAGATATACTTGTGAAAGTAGAACTAATTCAAACTTTTCTTTTTCTGTAAGTTTGCAGGGGCATCTAGAAGAGAATGGTGATGTGTTCTTTCTTCTGTTCAGCATAAACTGTAATTAACCAAATCTTTCATGTTACAGGAAGCAACTACAGTAGTGTTCCTTAATGTTTTTCACAGATCACTTAATGGAAAGGCCAAGAGCTGCGTTAGGAGATGGGTCATGCCCTGCCCATATTAGGTGCTTCCATTCAGCCCTGCAAGTCAGAGTGAGTTGAGAGAAATCTTGAGCTGTGAGATTGAGCAAAGTTTGCGCTATGATAACTTGGGAGTATGGGGATACTTTTGAGGAGGCAAAATTTGCTCTGTGTCTTTGAAGGAGATCATGCTTCATCTGCCGACAGATCATATTACAAGGCTTTCTGAGGAAACATAACTGTTTTCTCTTTGTAACTGTGGATTTTGTAATAGTACTCTGTAAATCTAAGGGAAAATTATAAAGAATAAATACTAAAAGGAGATACTGTTTGTGACAGTGACTACACAGTTAAATTATGATGCAGGGAGGGATTTTAAAAATAGTTTTTAAAGCTTTTACCACTAAAGCATTATGTTTAATTCACATGCAAAAAAAAACCTTTAAAATTCAAGTATGACCTACTGCATTTCTTTAAAAGCTTGGGATGCCCTAAATACATCAAAATCTTTATGCATCTGCTTGTTTTTATTCATTACTTTCCCATTTTCTTTGTTCCTTGTGTCTTGATACTATGAAAATGAGTACTTGAAAAGTAAATTGATACATAACACAGGCAAGTGAGAAACTAAAAACACTAGGTAATTAGGTATATCTTACAGCATTTGTAAATTTAAATGCGTGGATATTATTCACTCCTGACCGCTCTTCTGGCTTTTCGTTTACATATCCAGTATCCCTTTTGCTGTGTAGTTACTGATAAGTGCTTTTCCAGAATACCTGAACATCATTAGATATTTCCATGGTCAATGGCAAAATGAAACTGTGGTGGGCCCCAGATACAAGCAAGTGAGCACATTACTTCCTAAGTACTCTCCTTGTCCAAATCTTTATTATCCTGTCAGTTTACTAGTCTATCCTCCTCCAGACCAATTTCCTCCTTGAGTGTCCCCTTTTCCCATAGAGCAAGTGCAGCTCTCACTGCAAAGGCACTCAGCAGTGAGTGTGTTTCTACATTGAGTATATTCAAACCCTCAAACATCTTTATCCTCTGTAGACATTTTATGGGATGGTCATTGTTCTTGCTAGAAATGCCCTGGGATAATTCACCTCCTGATGAAGTTAGCCATTATTCCTCCCATTGCTATGGCATATGGCATCACCTGTATTGTCAGTTGCCCTATGCAAAATGATCCGCAATGTGTTTTTACTGCTTCTGCACTACAAAAGGAATTTGATTACATATGTGCACTAATATTTTATGAAGGGAATCTGATATCAGTCTTGAGGTGATTCTGTTGCCTAATATATGCATCCAGTCAGAGACTGGATATGTTCATAATCTAGCAGAAATTTTCTAATGAGTAAAGACAGAGAGGTAGAGTCCATATTACTGAAAAGAATTTAGTGTCCCAATTTTCTCTGCTGCTGTTGCTGCTGCAGGCTGGATAGGAAATAGCAAAGGGCTCCTTTAGCAGCTCTATTAGCAAAGGGAGTGTAGAAGGGAAATGTGGTGGCTGCCCACACTGAGTAGAGCAGCTCTGTGTGGTGCAGTTGTTGCAGAGTGATCTTGGTGACTCTTATGGTTTAGATGAGCTCAGATGTGCTTGCCTGGAACTAGTATTGAGGAAATTCCTTGCCCTCAGATTGAGTGCTCCTTGAATCTTGTTGGGAAAAGAAAACAACAACAACAACAACAAACCAAGTTCCATGAATAAGTTATTGCAAAACTAGGTTGACCCATTCAAGCATGCAGATGTTTTATTTAAGTATTCCTCAAATGTCTATTTATTCAGCATAACGCATGTATTATGCTGCCTTCTGAAATACGATATATGACTGTCAAACAAAATTGTCAAAAACAACAACTTCGGTTTCCTTGTATGATACACAGAAATAATTACATTTCATGTACAGTACAGATGCATTTTACACAGTCATCAACAGTCATTCACTACCAAAACAGCATTTAAATCACCTAAAACACCAAAAGAATGTGTATTTTCCAAATTCAGAATAACGTAATGATTTCGCATGTAACGTGGAGATATGAGACAAGACTAGAATTCTGCAAAATCATACTAAATTATTCCCTAAATTGTAATTTAAGAATGAAAGTACACGTTGGTTCTGGGATATAACTGTTATGCAAGTGTATTGCTCTAGTGCAATTTTTTTAGTCCATGCAGAAAGGAGAATAAAGAGATGTTAAGAGACACATGAAATGATGGAGTCAATAGGTTTCTTGGGTTGTATGTAATCTGTCCCAAACTGGGTTTGGTAACTGACTTTTAACATTATTTAATGATGTTCCTACTCAAGAAGTACCATATGGCATTAAGCTGTTGTTGCAGATTGCTAGTGTAAAGGCAGTTTTATGTCAGTAGTCCTTTTAGCACAAGGTGGGGACCAAGCCAGTTTTTTATGAGTGATCATGGGTAGATGGAGGATGTAAGTATAAGCTCAAGGTCCATTCTACCTCTCATGTTAACCCCTTTAAAATTTAGGTATCCCACCAGCTTCAGTAGATTTACTGCAATTTTCTAACAGGGTAAAAGAGAGGCATGCAACACAATGTAGTTGACATCAGAATTACTCAAAGTGAGTGTTCTTCTGTCAGAGGACAATCTGTGCTTCTGCTATCTGTTACAATCTGAAAGAAATTTAGAAGCTCGGTTTACAGTATTTTTTTCTGATTTGCACAAAAAGCGAATCGATAATTGCAAATTAACCAAGCCTCTGAATAAGTAAGCAGTAAGAAAAAAGGTATAATGCATTACATTATATGCTCCTTTTAATTGCAGTTCAATTCTAATAGGTGACATTATTATATTTCGGTGTATATACTGTAGCATGATAGTCCATCATCTACTCTTCAGTCTCTGTTGACAGGTACAGAGAAATATCTGTGTGCAGTAAAAAGTGTACTATCAGCAAGTTTGTTTTTAGTGGGTGTCATCTCCTAATGTAAAATTTAAGGTCAGTAGAATGCTAACAAATACTATATTGAAATGTACACTACTCAAACTATTAAATAACTGTGTTAATCATTTATTGTAATGTTCTCTAATGTACCGAGCCTTTTGATTTATATCCATATTTTATTTTGCAGACATGCAATAATTTCTGATCCAGTGTTCTTGATGTATATATGTATGCACTGATATGCAAATATTCCATGTATATTTGATGTATAGGATGTATGGTAGTTTGTGTACATAGGAAGCATTATGATACATCTTTTAATGCACTCTCATGAAGAAAAATGTCATTTTTTTTAATCAGAAAGGTTTCTGCTAACATCAATGTCTTCTAAAAATGAAGCCAAAAAACCTTAACTAAGAGAGCCTTCATAGTACCTGTTAGACCTGCCCATTGGCAAATTCCAGTAGAAATCAGTCACATTTTTATAGCTTTGATTCCCAACCCATTATTTATCAATGTTCTTAGGTAATTAAATATCTTGACACAATATAAATTCTCAAAAAAATTTTAGGATTCAAGTTTGTAGATAATTGCAAGAATAATTTTGCCACTGTTTTTACTGAATGTCTTTCAGTGTCTTCCACTGCAGCCAGCACTCTCTATGCTGCAGAGCATCCATGGGGAAAGCTGAGAAAGAAATGTTAGTTGATCCCCAAACTACCTTTGTTCTAATCTCAATTCAAATAGGAGTGATCCTGCAACAGTACACATGGGACAAGAGGTTTGTTCTGAAAATACAGAATGAGACAAGATGACTAAAGAACTAGGGACTATGCCTGTTCATTAGTTGCCTTGAAATCCCAAACAGCATGATAATGTTGGAGCAGACAATGAACTGTCATAGAAATAGAGAACAGAGGACAAAAAGAACAGTGACTGAATAGCACATTTGTGGTGCACAGTTTGGCTGTAAGATTATGTAGATATTTGCCATCAGAAGTTTATAGTGTAGATGAAATTGTGTAAAATACCTTCAAGAAAAATAAATCGTGATTCCTGATACAACAGGTGTACTATGACTTATTGCAGTTGTAACAGTACCTAGGAAGCAAGGTAAAACAATAGTAAATATTGAACTAACTGAACATCTTTAGTACACTAATGAGTGTTTGAATAAGAAATACTGCATTTTTCAAAGGGAAGTTATTTATACAACTACCATGGAACATTAACAATCAGCTTGTTGTAAGTGCACAGAAATGCCCCTTTCTACAGTAATATTTTATCATGCCTAATCTGAAAAACAACAAAAGTAAACTGAGATCACAGCTCCAAATAATTTCAGCATGCATTATGGTTGTATTTCTTTCAGTCAGTACAAACTTATTTCATTATGAGCATTTTTCTTTCTTTTTTTTTTTTTTTTTTTTTCCATAGTTTCTCAACAAGTTTGTGGTTTATTAACAGGAGGAAAAAAAGACATGTTATCAAAATGTTTCTTGTTTTGCATTCAGCAGGAACACAGGTTTCTATTTTTTTTCTTTTATGTGTATTTTTTCTTTTTTTCTTTTTCTTTTTTTTTTCTAAAAAGAGCTCTCATGATAAGAAGAAGCATCAATGGGGACATTTCATTGTGCTCTATAGTAAGTCAGGATGGTCACAGAAGCTTCCACTGTGTGTCAGTTCCAACAGTATATAGAAACTCCATTGGTTCCCACGCTGTGACACCAACAGCCACAGATTGTTGTGGTTCTCCTGAACGTATCACTCCGTTGCTGCTGGCACACACATCAGGGGGTGTTGTCTTTGTCAGCTCTCTCATTCCTTGGGACTCATTTCTCTCTGCTTGAGCTCAGCTTGTAAGTGGTCTTTATTCTAATTTATAAATAATTCCTTATTTTATAAAGCGGATACTCTGACAATGTTTCCTCCCGAATACTCGGGAGACTCTGGCCTATCATCTCCTTCAGGTGTGGTGACAGGAGGTGTTGGGATGCTAATTATTGCTGTAGTGACGTAAGGCTGCTCACAGTTTAGTTTAACGCACTCTTCCACTTTGGCGTTTAAGCTGGATCGGCTGGAGGAAGAAACAAGAACCCATGAAGAAAGCAAGTCCATGTTCCTGCACACCTGTTGTGTGTTCAGTGCCATCCTCTTTGCCCTGCCTTGATACAGAGCTCAGAAGGACAAAGTGGCACTGGGCCCCTACCAACACCTACCCCAGGAGCAGGCAGCCCATGCCCATGGCCTGTTTCTCCCTTCTTTCCCACCTTCTGTGCTTCTGAAAGTTTCTCAGCTCATCACCTAAGTGTTTCTGAGCAGGGGAAGCATTTATGCTGTTCACTGGGGAGCAGACATCATTGACAAGTGCCTTACATTGCAGGGAAGCAGAAACTAAGTGGAACTCCCAGTACCCTACTGACTCCCCCATGCTATCTTTATGTAAGAGCCTTTGTACATTATATACCTTCAGTAGTAAGACACAGTGATATGAACACAAACTAAGTTTGAGTTAATGAACCTCAGCATCATAACAAACTTAAGACTGGCATTTCAAACTTTGTTGTTATTTAGTTCTCTTTTATTTATTTATTTATTTTTAAATGGGGCCGCTTTATTTGTTTATTTATTTTGCATTATGTTAGTTATTCTGTGATGGGAGGTGTGGTACAGGAAAGTCTGCCAGCAGAGAAAGGATGGATCCAGGCAATTTAAGATAGATTGGAGCTCTGTGGTGACCAAGGGCTGAAAAGCTCCACTAGCTACAAGCTGCTGAATTTTTCACAGAATTGAAATCCAAACCTAATAACTATTCAAAGCAAGCTACTCAAA
>PPHD01016469.1:0-15548 GCA_002909625.1 Bambusicola thoracicus
AGGGTAGTGCTGTAAAGAATAATTTTACAGCATTTATATAAATCAGCATAACTTTATTGGCTTTAATACATCTATTCTGATTTGCACCACTCAGGATCTGGCTCCTTCTATCCAAATGTATCTTTTGCTGCATGGAAGTAGATCGTTTTTCTCCTGACTTTCTCTTTCCTATTGTCTTGCCCCTGTAAATTATATATATTAGGTTCATAAGCAGTGTAGTGAAAGTAAACAGGAAGAGAGTCTCACAGTTTGAATGAATTATAACAAAAACTACAGTAGGTCTGACCTACATTAAGCTAGCTCAGTAGAACAAGCTACACACAAAGTGGCTTGTATTTCAAGGTTGGCTCTAAGGTTGATTCTCAGTTAAAAAAAAAAAAAAAAAAAGAAGGAATGATTCCAAAGAATCACAAGTCTTATCAGTCTCTTTGAAACAAACAAAAGCCAACGTACACTCCACAGCTCAGTTGTAAAAACAATAGAGCAGGAAGACTTTCCTGTAACAGCATCTCCCACTGGGCGATAGCAGTTGAAAGTACTTACTATGATTATGATTAATTTCATTAGTGCTCAGTTCACTTTAATACTTTTCTCCCTCTATCTCTGAATGCAGATAATTTTTCCCTGCAAGTAAATCCAGGGTGACAGTTTAATAGGCTCAGACATGCTTAGATCCGAAATGAGACTGTAATATTAATATACTATTGACCAGTTATAGATTAAGCAAACTGAGGGCACACTTAAGTAAATGACTTCAGAGGGACAAGTTAATGTGCTAAGTGGTTCACAGGCAATGATTAAAAATATTCTTCATTTACTTGGAAATTAATAGGTTTCTTTAATTAATCTAATAAAGCCACCCTGTGGTATGTTACATATTTGGTGTATCTTTTAAAAGAAGATGCTGAGTTGCTGGATCTGGAAATCCCTGTGTTGCTTACTGAAGAAAGGAAACAGTCATATATAAAAGCAGCCTTGCATATGGCTAGAATTTCAAACAAGCCATCTTCTTTGCCACAAGTAGGATTACATTGCGTGAAGGCTGTTATGAATCTCAGTGTTAAGCAATCAACAGCACTGGCAATTCCATGTGTGAATTGCAGAATCATCCAAGTATCTTCAGGGATTATTAGTGTATTTCACAACTGTATCCAGTCATATGAGCACTTTTCTCCTCCAACAGTATTTCAAATCCAGCCGATCAACCAATTGAAGGAAAACAACAAAATCTTTGCAACAACAGCAACTTATATGCCGAGAAGTGCTAAAGCCTTGCAAAGGATTAAGGGGTAAGGAAATGATGAAATCATCTACAGGCATTGCATGAGTTTTATTTAATCAGAAGGTGCTCAGGTAGTATGGTTATCTGAAATATAAATAGCCCATCACCACCAGCTTTATAATGGAGAGATTAGTTTAAAAGATAGTGTCTCATTAATAGTCTTTCTGTGGTTTGTCTTGCAAGGGCACTGAGAGGCCTTGCCTGCTGAACATTGTACATGTATCGGGATGGGATCATACTGGCTCCCAGAGCCAGGAATGAGAAGAGATGTTTACCCAGCCCAACCAGAGATCCTCCAGTGGACAGTGGCACAATTTGCAGAGTAAAGACAGGTCTACTCAACTGAGAGACTTCATCAAATCCTACTGTGATTATTTCTTCGGCAAATCAAAACAGAGGCCTTGGTTATTGTTTTACCTCTTTGATCAGCATTCTATCGTGTGATCACTCACACTCTAATCAAGTTTGATCTTAGAGGGCTGCTACTGTGCTATTCTGAAAATCAGAAGCACTTTGATATGACCACTTCAAGGCCCAAAGAAACTACAAAATGGGGACTAAAGATTCCATCTTCTCCATCAGCCCATTTTTTTCGCCCTTGCCCTAATTACTGCAAATAGGATCCTTTCTCTTTGGTTTTACCAGAAGTTTTCTCATCCGTATAGTCAAACCCGAGATGCTACTCTTGCTTCTCTTACCTATTCCACAGCAAACAACATGAGCTAGACATAGTGACTGTTTTCCTAGAACTCACTGGGGGCAATCATTACCAAAAATGTCAGACTATCACATTTCTACTTCCCTGGCAGAAACTACTCTGTATTTAGTGACCTGGCAGCCATGAGGAGTGTCTGATGGAGTACAATACACAGTAGCTGTAAGAGTCAAAGAAGAGGAGGAGAAAAGGATGTTTGACTTGGGACTTCATGTTAAAAGCTCCTGCAGAACCAATCCTTAGCTATTGTTTACAGCTGGCTGTCTTGCCTCAGGAACATTTGCACTGAAAAGCTTTCAAAGTTTTTTTTTACAAGTAAGCTGAGGAAAACTTCTTGGATTCCTTCCATTTATCATGTATGTGGATGTATCTGTGTATGTTTTCATAGTAGGTGGGAAAGGGAGGAGATAGAAATCCTTTCAACTTGCAGACAAATCCTCCAGTGGATGGAAGTGGTGTTTGAAATCCATGGAGCCAGGTTGGGTTCCAACTGCCAAGAACCTGGTCTAGGCAGCTATAACGTTGTGCAGAGCTGTGGTTTGAAGAAAGCTGAACATGGCCATACAGACAGAAAAGATGAAAGAGATATTTGGTAGCCAGTCCTGTTTCTTTCATGTGTGAAGGACAGCTGTGCAGCTGCAAGGAGTGATGCTGGCAAACTCATCGGATGTGTACATTTTCTCTCTCTTTTGTGGGTTGGATCATAACAATTAACTTCTCTGAATGTTTGTGGTGAGTCTAATCTCAGGCGTGTCTGCTCCTTTGCATTTGCAGCTGAGGGTGGCAAATAAAATGGCTAAGCATTGCTGTGGGCTATTTTGTCACCAAGCCTGGAATGAGGCATCCTGCGAGAGGCCTGGAAAAACCATGCTTCTGAAATAGACCACAGGTAGACAGGGCTTGCTGCAGGCAAGCTTTGTGAATTTGTCTTCCCTCTTGGAGAAAGAAAAAGAAAAAAGAAAAAACAGAGTATCTTGTTTCCTTCATGCCTGAAATAAGCTGAAATGGGGGAGCTTTGCATTCCTGTGTTTACAAATGTAGAGGTGAAAAGAGATTTCATTAACATCAGCTTGGTAGTGATTCTTTAAGTCTTCTAGCTCAGATGGTCTCCTCTTGGATGCACTGGGGATGTGAGGCATCGCTTAATTGCAGGAGACATGGAAGTCCAATGGCATGCAAAGGATACATGAAGGGGAGGCAAATCCTAATGCAAGTTCTCCGGAATGGAGCAATTCTGTATTAGAGTCCTAACAACAACTGTATCTTTAGGGGGTGAGAAAAAAAATGATAATGTGAAAACTGCATTGAATACCATCTCTTATTCTTTGTCATCTCATTCACCTCCCTGAAAAGCGATGGTGGTATAATAGGAAAGAGGTGACGCTTTGGGTTTTATTCAGAGGTCTTCTACTAACCTGTGCTACTAACTTCAACAAATCTCTTTGCCTAGCAGCATATTTGTAGTATCTCAGTGAGGTAGAGACCTCCCTTTTCATTTAGAAATTAATCTAGCATAATTTCAGTTAATAACTACTCTTAGCTACATTGCACATCTTAGAATAAATATTCGTCTTTGGAGTTATCACCCCAGTTTTGATTGTCTTAGAAATGAAGTAGGCAAACAATGAAAGAATTCTCTGCAGTTTGTTTCTGGTGATAATTTGGCCCAGACCATAAAAACCATAACCCTTTTTCTAATTTGACCAGAAGGATAAGATGTTGCTTCTCCATGTCCATCTGACACGGGAGGTGACTCAGTTCCTCACTAGCTCAGGAATCCAGGCTTTACTAATGGCTGGGATTTGATTATGCTCACATGGCTAGTTTCTGAGAGGAGCTGGTAAACTTCGTTTTGCTTCAGTTATTAGTTTTTAAGGCTATGAAAGGTCAAGATAAACCATCCATAAATGCGGCAGCGATTAAAACCTCACTTAGCTTATTGCACAGTATGTAATTGTTCATCCTATGTCAAATAATAAAATCTGATGGAGATAACTGCCTAGCATTTCCTCTCATTTAAAGGAACAGGCATGCACTGTATGTGCTGTTACCTACATACACATCAGTGATGTTTCTGTTTAGATCTAGCTGCGTATTAAAGAAGGGAATATTTGAACATGAGTGCTTTAGTGAGCTAAAACTAACTTTTACCTTTTAACTGCTAACTTTTCCCTTAGAAAAAAAAGGTTAGGTATTCCTAACTCATGAGGAGGAAATAGAAGGATGAATGTAATACTAGTCTGTCTGAGAGTCATGTCCTTAAAAGATGGCTGATGCCTTTGTGGCTTATGGGTTCTCCTATTTGCGCGCAAAGTTGAGAAATGTCATCCAAGCATTTAGAGCTCCCATTTTCCTAAGAGCTCAGCCTTCAATTACTGCCAAAAAGTAGAAGCCAATTTTCCAAAAAGCTCCATATACTGAGTGCTTCTGACATAATGTTGGCTTGAAAATGTGGCTATGATAATCATGTTAGAAGCTAGGCTTCAGAAAAGCTGGGTGAGCCCTGAGCATCCTGAGCTGTTAAAAGTCTGCCCCTGCCTTATTCCTGTGATATTCCCTCTGCAGTAGTGTCACTACTTTATGGATCATTGTCTCGCTTATAACCCTTTGTACTTGCAGTATGCTGCACTATATTTGCTATCCAAATGCCCTCTGGCATTGCCATTGCTGCCCCAGTTAAACAAGAATCTGGTTCCCCAGGCCTTGTATCACTATATAGATCATCACAGTCATAATCTCTCTCCGCCTTTTGTGTTTTTAGCAAGACTGTCTGCAAATGCAGAATCTAAACACTGCTGAAAGAAATCTGCCTCTTTTTGTTCCCCAGACTCCTGACTTAGTCTGCCACTCTGCCAAAGCTAGTTACTAGTGTGGCAGCTGATAAATAAAGAACAGGCTGCCTCTCTCTCCTCACTGCAAGTACCCTGTAGCTGTTAATGCATCCCGTGCTGCTCTTTTTTAATAAGCTGTCTGAATAGCCAGCTGCTAATGTGGCTGCAACAGTGTGCCCACCTTTTAAAAGTTCATTCCTACTTCTTGCTTCAAAGCAGCTACTTCTGCTGACAGAAAAATACAGGGCAAGGAACCAGGGAAAGAAACTGCTGCATTTCCAAGGGGGCTCTTGGCCAGAGAACAAACTTCTCTTCTTGCTGAGGGCTGGGGAAGAACAGTAAATGTCAAACCCCACTACATGATCCTAGGAAGACTTGCAGGGCAGGGGAGTTTTAGGGCAAATATGTGATCTGGTTTGCTTTAAGCAAGTATCCTTCTCATGGTGTACCACCTTTTATTCAGACTTCTCATGAAGGAGTATGCTTTACACCATGTCTGTGATGATCTTTGAAGTAATCAGGAGGAAGAGGCTTTCTAGAGTCTCTCTGAAACCTAGCAAACCAGAAGATCTCTACCTAAGCAGCTTGGAAACTTACATATCCTAAAAGAGTGTGAATGTCCTTGCAAAATCTTTTATAGTAAAGGGATTTTATAGATGCCTTTACTTCTGCTATACTCTTAAGTTCATAGGACTGCTGTCCTGGGCAGGAGAGTAGAGTACCTACCTCCTACATATGTGTGTTTGGATTTACAAAGATAGGGACTTCTCAGTTCCAAGGCCTTAGTTCACTAAACATGATCAAAACACACCTACTACTGTGCTGGGGAAAGATGACTGCATTCACAAACACTTTCTGCTCAATATGCTGATGTTAGGAGACTTTGCAGCCAAGTAAGAAACAGATAGTGATGGGGTTACCTATAAGAGCGTGGAAAAAAGCACAACTCTTGGCAAGTGATGAAGGCTCTTGTATAGGATAGGGAAGATTTTGTGTTGGTCTTTTTCCTTTATGTGAGAAAATCATTGGACATTTAAAGAGGAGGAGGGTTTAAATCACAGAGGCATCCCAGCCTCAGCTCTGGGCTAGTGCCTTGCTCACCCCTTAGGGGCCTTTGTTAATACACTGAGTTTCTGCAAATCCTTTTAGGTTTTCCAGCTCCTTGTGAGCCAGATACCTAAATTATATGGCTTTAAGTTACTTTAAGTTGTGCCAGGGGGAGGTTCAGATTGGATATTAGGAAAAATTTATTCTCAGAAGGAGTGGTGAGGTATTGGAACAGGCTGCCCTGGTGGTGGAGTTACTGTCTCTGGAGGCGTTCAAGAACTGTGTAGATGATGTGGCACTGTGGGACGTGGTCAGTGGGCAATGTTGATGGCAGGTGGATGGTTGGACTAGATGATCTTAGTGTCCTTTTCCAACCTTAATTATTCTATACAGAAGGAAGGACAGACATGGGGGGAAGATGAAACTTGTAACGGAGGAAGCACCAAAGAAGCAGAACCTGCAAGATCTAACCATCAGTTATCAGGAAGGAGCCTTGGCACACTTGGTCAATTGCCATGGTAGGATTTAATTCCATACACCACAAAAACAATGAGGAAAGCAGATGAGAGAGCCTAATATTTTGGCAGCACCTGCTGTCTTTGTGAAGAGGTAGATGCTGTCAGAATGCCAGCGTCTTATCCTCTTTCCTCTTTTCTCTTTTCCTTTTGTCTTCCTGATGGATTGAATTAAATTCAGGGCTTAGCATAGGATGCCTGTGTCAGGACTCTATGTTGACCATTTCTTGCATCTTGGGTTGATAATTTCATTTTTTACCAAACTCCGTATTGCTCAGCATGGTGAGTGTGATTTTCCTTCCACAATGGAGCTGATGGAAGTACACAAACAACATTGCTGGGGTGAAGTTCAAAAGAGTGTTGAGGCTCATCCTAGTTTTGGATCAGTCTCTCCCTCTGTTTCCCCGACTTTAAGATGAAATCTTTAGAACTGCACAGGTGTGCCATGAAGATTTATAGCTGTGCCTAGTGGGAAGTGCAAGTGTTATGTGGATAAGGGGAAATACTATAAAGGTATCAGCCTTAGCACTGACCAGTGAATTTATGTAGTGGGGAAAATATGGTCTTACATACCCCAGCGGCTCAGTCTGGCAAGTTGTAATCTCCTTTCCAATTGCTTTCTATGTAAATTTCTATGTAATTTCTCCCCAAAGCTAGACAAACTTCTTGTATCCAGCAACAGCAAAAATTAGATGACCTGAAGTGACCAGACAGATTTGTGACAGACAGACTTGGAAGCCACCTAATTCCCAGATGGGAAAAGCATCATCATCCCAGAAATGATGGTCATCCCAGGGCTTACCTAAGGTCTCTGTGCCAGTGTGAGCACACACGAGCCCCTTCATTTATGGCCATGGTCTTACATGACTGCCCTGAGGCCACGCAGGGATCCAGGTCAAGGCTGATGTTGGACAGAGGTTCCTGAGATCCCCGGAGCTGAGCTCGTTCTGCTGTGTTTGCTTCCCAGCCTCAAATGGATGCCAAACACATACCGAAGGGTTATTTTTTCAAGCTAATGTCATTGCTGAAAGCTTAAGTTAGAAATTTCTCAAATCCAGATCTATAAACATTTCATATCATGTTGCATTTCTATGATGTAGAGCAGCAGAAATCCTTTCTGTTTCTCTTCTGGATGGAAGAGGCTGCACATCTGGAGCAGGTGAGCAGACTGTAGTGCAATATGTAACCTAAAATACTTCTTCATGTACATCTGGGTCAAGCTAGATGACCTTTCACACAATTCAGATATTTCTTCAAGTTTGGATTTTCCCTTACAGAATCCAGGGGTAAAAATATGTCTGTGTGATTCTTTTTTCTGTTGTTCTGCACACAGTAAGAAATTCCTTGTCCTTTTCAGGTAGAAAATAAATTCCACAGACTTAGTCTGAGGCACTGAGATATCATTTGGAACAGTGGACTCCAGAACAGATGTAATGTTTGCACTAGACTGTGAAATAAATAGGCATGTGAATCTGTGTTAGGATGTGAATTTCCATAGTGCCTTGAGGGACGTAATTTTTGCATTATGTGAACAGTCTGGATGAGAAGACCACGCAGCGAAGCTGAACAGCTGTATCCTGCCCACACATTATGAAGCGAGGGAGAGGCTGGAAGCCCGAGGGAATCCTTATAAGACACCGTGTCCCTGAAGTTTTTCAACAAAGAAGTTGTGCAAAGATGTGCAGTCTAGAAGCAGAGCTGGGCAGACTTCCCCCCTCCCTGCACCACGCAGCGTAGCATAATCATCAACTTCAGTCTACCTGCATTTGTTTATTTGTTTTGAATTAAAACACCGCCTGCTGCTTTGAAGTCCTGGGAGTGATGGATTTTGTGCCTGTTTTGTATCCAGCTCCCATTTTATTGCTCAGGGCATAGCACCAGGGCAGGAGGCAGCAACAGGTTCACGAAGCTGTGTGGTGGCACCAGGTTAGGCTCCCTCCTAGAACAAGTTCCCTTCTGAAGCTGGATGGTCTTTGAGGTCCCTTCCAAGCCAAACCATTCTGTGTTGATTCTATCCTTCCCATTTCTCCCTATGTGCCCTGAGCAGAATGATGTGCACCCAGCTCCTTGAGCCCTGCTCTGTTAAATCAATGTACTTTCCACCTGGTGGACGGTGTAGGAAATCTCATGAAAAGTGAAGCAAACTTTTAGTAACCCTGGCACCTGGGCTAGGGATAGATTGGTCACCCCATGCATCTAGTGGCTGATTTAAGGATCTCAGTGGGTTATAACACACTCCCCGTGTGATTAATTGTGTAATTGGAGGGGCGTTATTAAACTAGGTGATAGATAATGCTTCCTGCCATTCATGGGGACCACTTCTCCATGAAAGAAACTGCTGCAACAGCCACAACAACAACAAAAGACAAGGTTCTCTGAATTATTTAGAGTTGCCAAAGGTGTTGAGATAGGAGCTAATTAAAAAAATCTATCTGCAATGCAATGCTATAAAAGAATAATAAAATTCAAATCTCATTTGTTCCACTTCAGGTTCCTCGTATGCATAAACCTCTATAAAAGGCAGCATCTGTGTTCACATTGTATGCTGAAAAGACATCACACAGCCGCTAATTCAATTGACATTTTTAACTGTTCATTGTACCATATATTTCCATTTACTAGATTTTTTAAAGTCCCTTTAAGTGCATCATGTATAGAACGGGATAAAATAAGATAAAGCCGTTTACTTCCATAATGAGATTGGCAGCGGGAACTGATGGAGCATTGAGCTGTCAATTTGAACGCCAGCCATACTTGCAGGATTTAAAATAGTATTTTAAGCTTTTATACCAGCCATGATTGTATTTATATTGTGCTAGTTATGTGGATTTGTGTGGCAAAGGAGTGGCATCATGGAGTATTATCTCATTTGAACCAACAGTTTAGAGATCACTCATCTGTTATGATTTGAGATGAGATATATTATAACAACAACAATGCCCACAACCTGTTGTTAAATACTAACATTCTTCAGCTTCGGTGACAAAACTGAGGCTTTCTTTTAATTTTCAGTAGGAGGTAATTTTAACATGCCAAGATGATTATCTAGAGCACGGGAGAGTTATGGGTTCCCTTTGTCATGGGTTGTGGGTTTTTTTTTTTGTTGTTGTTTTGCTTTTTGTGTGTATAGTTACAATTCAACCTTTTCTTCTAAATTCGCAGTGAAATCAATAGGAATGACTGGCTTGTAGATCCATAGCAAGATTGGCTCCAAGCATACAAATGAAGTTGGAGAACAGTCACCTGAGCTCGCTTACAGGGGCGAGACACAAACACAGAAGGCTCAGAAGTGGCCTCGCTGTCTCCTTTGCTCTTTTCATGTTGCCTCAAGGCAAAAGGAGGAAAAGCAGAGGCCCGCAGCACCTGCTGCGTGGCTGGAGCGGGAGGCACAGCCAGGTGCCAGTCCTGAACATTGGCTTTTCAAAGCAACCCATAGTTTCTCCAGGGAAATGAGGGGGCTGTGTAGTAAATGAAAGATTTGCTGTGGGAAAAGAATGGTGAAACATCATTTGTGATGAAAACAAAAGTGATTTTTTTTTTTGTTTGTATATTTACTTTTTCCCACTGATAAATGAAGGTAAATTTTCCAGCCACTTTTTTTTTGAAAGACTTTTTTTCACTTCCACCAAAGCAGGTTTAGGAAACAAACAAACAGCTCCGAAAGTAAATCTGAAAATAGTACACAGTGCTCCATTTAAACCCGAGGTGAACAGCGTAAGCTTGGTGTGGAAATAAAAACACCCCCAAGAGAGGTGCCAGAGCCCAGGGGAGGGAAGACCTGATGTTCTATCTGTAGCTCCATCTGTGCAGAGGGTAGCAGTGGAGGCAGCTTCCTACACAGACGCCTTTTGAAGAGCTGAACCGGCTCCGTGCTCGCTGCATGGAGCCACAGGTTGCGGCCAGACCACCCACCAGCACAATCCAACTTGGTTATCTCATGGCTGTGTTTGTAGGAGCTGTGGGAGAGGCAGCCCGGCTGCTCAACAGCCCCTCACAGCTGCTGGAGGGGTCAACAGGGAGAAAAAATGGCAAGGTCTGTGTGGGGCAGTGATTGCAGAGCACTCTGCTCAGTGGTGACTGGTCTGGTTGGATATTAGGAAAAACTTTGAAAGAACTTCTGGAAGAGGCTGCCCATGGGGGTGATGGAGTCATTGTCTTTGGAGGTATTTAAGAAACATGGAGATATGGCACTGAGGGACATGGCTAGTAGCCAATACTGGTGATAGCTGGACAGTTGGACTAGGTGGTTTTAGAGGTCTTTTCCAACCTTTATGATTCCGTGAAAACCACATGGGCTGGAGGTGGGTGGAGGAGAAGAGACCCCCACGTGCTGAAAGAGAGATGAGATTTGAGGAGGTGCTGTGCATCCTTAGCAAAACCTGCCTTTTACTCCCAAGGGGTGAGACAGTCCTGCACAGCAGACCTTGCTGCTTTGGGGAAGCTGCTGGAGCTGATCATAAAATAATTCCATGTCTCCAGATGTGCCTGGCAGAACAGGGCTCTGGATCTATTTCTGAATTTGAATTATATTAAACATAATCGAGGTGATCCTAATAGCCTCTTCTGGCCCTAGAATCCATGGAATATATTAATCTCTGCTAGATAGAATACTTTCTGGAATAATATTATAATGATTATTTCTTTAAATATTTTAATACCTAAAACTGTCAGTCACTGACATTTTTATTCCATTATATCTTTCCCAGACAAAAGAGTATATCCAGTATACATGGAAAACCACTCCTGTGACTTTTCATCTCTCCTCTCTTTTTCTCCTCCTCGCTGGGGCTCACCAGTTCAGCTGGCCATGATTTTTGATAACATTTGATATGCAGGCCTCCACTTCTTTTTGTGCATAAACTTCTCAGCCAGTGACTTAGCTTTCCATAGTTATTTTGGGAGAAGGTGAATCACTTCTTTCCAAAGCAGCAGCTGTTGGCTAAAGCATACTGTATTAAATTTACTTAGCACAAAGCCATTACAACTGTCCTTGGCAAGGCTCCTTCCTTCTAAATCAATTGGATTTTCTGTTGCACAGTGAAACTCTTGAGGAATGAGCAAGCACATTTACAATTCCCACTACAAGTGAAACCACTGCAAGGTAAACACACACAAGTGTACACAAATACACACACAAACACAACGCTCCATGCCAAAATAAGGGAAGCTGGCTCTGAGCTGAATATAAAATCAGACTCAGAACAGTTTTAGCTTCATTAATTTTCTCCTCTTTCTTGTTTGGATTGCTTGAGTCTCTCTGGCAGACCTGGATACAGAAGTTCTGAAGCCACAGGAGAGCCTGAACTCTTGTTTCATACCATCCAGCTGGAAGTATGGATATCTTTCTCACATGCTTGAGAACCTGTTTTGTTGTGGTCCCAGCTTAATTTTAGCAATAAGAGCAAACAGACTATGTTTTGGGCTGTTTTCTCATCTCTCCCACTGTTATAAGTGATGCAGTTTGGCATCCCAGTTCTGACTGATCAGAAGGCAACCCGCAATTTGTGAGGTTTTAAAACTTGGTTTCGTTCTAGATTAGAACAAAATAATAACAAGTAGGATTGAGTTGGAGGATGGCTTTGAATACAAAGTTGGAGTAACCTGCAGGGGTCAGTTGAAGGAAGGGAATACAAGTGGGAGGGAACAGTATCTGGAGCCCATGTCCGTATCCTGCCCTGCCAGGTTGGTGGCCACAGATGTAGGCCTGGAGCAGGGACCCTCACCCCATGCATACTGATATCTGTTCTGACTAGCAGACAGTCCCCTGTGACTTGACCATTTCCCGAGGCATGCCTTGGTGACAGCATTTCACCAAATGTGGTTACAATTCATGCAGTGCATATGATGAATGAGACTATAAAACATTGATAGCTCGCTACTTTTCTTTTTTCTTTCTCCTTGTATATGCCACCCTTCTACAGTCCTGAGTGATACACTGTCATGCAGAGCTCAGCAGTGATTTTTTTTTCAGGAGCCATTACCATGACACACTACTCACTAGAGGATGACAAGCACTTTCATCTCTCTCTTGTTCTTGGAAACATATGTAGACTTTTTTTTTTCTTTAAGTCACTCACATAGCTCTGTAGTACTGTGCTCACTGGAGTGGATGCCAGATCGTCTCTTTGTTGCTGCAGCTGCTAACAGTTAACACACACAGTTATGCATTGTTTATATATGTAATGAATGTTTTTATGTTCCATGAAGAATTGAATTGCATCAGTTGGGGTGATAAAAAATGCTCTTCCTCCCTTCTTCAAATTCCCCTCAGCATGGTGGCCCATCTGTAACTGGACGCTGCTAGTGCTGGTACCTTCAAACACAGAAAGGTTTTAACTTGTCTCCTGTGCCTTGTGTTAGCAGGGGGTTTAGCCCATGAGTTGGAGAGCAAGAGGAGGATGCGGCTTCTCCTTCTCCACTAAAATAATGACCTGGTTGTGTTTGGGAAGTGAGGGACCTACATGCAGGGAGAGTTGAAACTTAGCTATGCATGGATGCAAACCTTCCATTCAGCTGCAAGCAAAAATCCCTCCAAAAGGGTCTTCTTTTTCTGTCCTTGCCCTAGACAAGGCAAGAAATCTGGTCCACACAGATGAATCTCCTCCACTCACTGTAGCATGTTGCCTTTTATAGCCTCTGCTTTGGTGTCTGATTCTCCATATCCATTCTGTGAAGTGGGCATATGACTGAATGCTTAAACTATGCCTTATTTCATAGAATCATTAAGGCTGGAAAAGACTACTAAGATCATTGAGTCCAATCATCAAGCCCATTTGTCAAGTGTGTTGTTCTTCTCCATAGCAAAACAGCCTGGACTGAGGAGGAAAGAGAGACAAGGAGTCTTTCCCTGTGCCTAGAGCAGTTGCACTTACCCTTCTTGGGAACTGAAGCCAAACCATGGGTTCTGATTGGCATGTCCCCAGTCATATCCTGCAAGCAGAGCAGTCGGGTTGACTGAACTTAAATTAGTTATAGTACAGTTACATGTCTCTCCAGCTATCTAGAAGACTGAAGAACATGTTATTTACAACCAGATACAGAAGTGAGCAGATTATCTTTTGACAATGATTTCATGCTATGCTGAAGCAAAAGAGAAGGAGAAAGTGGAAGCGAGAGGGGAAGAGTAAAAAAATGCTGATTGAGGAAATGCTATGAATTAACAAAATATTGATCCAAAGCATTAGTTACTGCCAGACTTGAGGAAACTAGTACCACTTGTAGGCTATAAAACAATGTTTCAGGGAGCTTCATGGCAGATAAGCTTTTCTGAATGTCAAGGAGTTCCCATTCTTTGTGTTTACTCCAGGCCCAAGGTGAGGAAAGTGCAAATATAGAACCACAGGGTCTGGACTTCCCAAGTGTTAGATAGGCCACTGATGGGTTTCCTGGAGCTGCTCCATGATCTGGTGTGAGCCTCACATCCTAGGAGGGAAAAGCTCCAGCACCAGGCTGGTGGTGGTATCTTTCAAACCAGTCTAAGCATGGCCTAAATTTGCTCAAAGGACCACACCTTGGCACTGGTCCTGGGGGAGTTTGTGTCTATCAGCTCACCATGGGTGCTTTTGTGGAGAAAAACCTAGCCAAAGCCAAATCCTGATGGTGAAACTGCTGCTATTCCTGTCTGACTCATGGTTTATGAGTGGCTCAGTGTCCCACCAGGCCCATTGCAGGCCCACTCAAAATACAACAGGCAAGTCTACTAATGGTTTTGATAACAGCAATTTTCAAAGCCTCAGCCACAATACAGTGTGAGGTCCTGATCCAGAGATAATTGAAGTGTTTTCCTGCATTGAATCTGAGCCTAAAAAGAGACAGAGAGAGAAAAGCAGGCTCCACAGCACAGTGAGCACAAACATGCTGGGAAATGGTTCCTGAGGCAGCTCAGTCTACACACCTGTAGCATTTCTGTCTTATTGACAGCATGGCTATGGCCCTGATGTTGTGGGGGGAGATGCAGTTTCACATCTGTGTCCTTTTTCTGTCAGAGATGACACCAGTGGTGTTTTGTGCCCCTGTTGCAGTGATGGGATTGAGCAGAAACCCCATGTAAATGAGGTAAAATGGCTGCCTCCTTCATGTGCCTGCGTGCTTAATGGGCTTCACCCTATCATCAGGAGCAATACAACAGAGAACAAATGTTGGGGTTTGTTCATAGGTTACCTCTTTGTTTTTCCTGTCAGGCTTGGAAAGTTGATTAATTTTGGATGGACCAAGGCTGATTCAAAGCTGGCAGAAATCTGTAATAAATCACTAAAATTAATATAAAATTCCATGTACAACAGTGGCAAAATGCCCTTTGACATCTGTAGGTGGGCCCACATCCCACTTTGAGTACATGGATTAGTAAGGAAACAAATTCATTAGCAAATAGAAAATACATCAGAGAGGGTAAAAACTCACCATAGAGATTTTCTAACAATAGAAGGCAGGTGTCATTTTTTTTCTGTGTTCTATTTCTACTCCTTACACAGGATATCGTCTTGCTTACTTGGCACAAGAAACAATCCCACTGCATTTTACGACCTGGGGAGTTAAGTTTGCATCTCATCAGCCTGGAAGCACCAAATTCAGCGTGCCACAGAAGGAAGGTATTCAGTGCAGCTGTTATATCTCTGCAGCTGTAATGTGAGGTCAAAATGATCTCTGCCCTGATATGAAATGACTTTTGCAGTGCTGAAGATGCACAGCTTGTAAGCAGAATGGTGTGTGTGTCTAATGGAGGACACCTTTCTCCCATTTGCACTTTACACAGCAGGTGATGAGTCACATTACATAATTACATAGATAGAAAGTTATTTGATGTTTAATTTCGCCTAGACAAATGTTAGTTGCTTCCTAAGCAGTATTTTCTGCCTATCAGTATCTTCCTAATAGCTGTGCATTTTTAATTACTGATAATTAGTATTTACATAGAGCCTTTAGCAAACAATTCCTGAAGTACTTGTAGTAATTACAAATGTAAATTGTTATGAAAGAAAAATGGTTGCAGCTTAACAAAAGGAAAGCTGTTGAAGTAGGCAGTAAGCAGAGGTCAAAATGAGGCAGAGGCAGGACAAAGTCCCATGTTTTTCTGCACCGAAACAGAAACTGAACAATTAGCAATTTCTGTGTAACATATTTTTACAACAAGGGCAGAAGTTTTGTTGGTTCTGATTTAT
>PPHD01016470.1:0-15548 GCA_002909625.1 Bambusicola thoracicus
AGGGAAGGGAAGGGAAGGAAAGGGAAGGGAAGGGGAAGAAAGGTAGCCCCGTGTAGCCCCATGGCCCCACAGACAACAAGTACCATGGCTGGAGATATATTCCCATTATGCACACAATACTTATATTCACCACATCATGCATATTTCTGCAGATAAGGCACCTACCACATCTCTGGGTAGGTTAGTCCAGTGCCTCACCAATCTTATTGTAAATAACTTCTTCCTTAAATCCAGTCTAAATCTCCCCTTCTTTAGTTTGAAACCATTTCTCCTTGTCTTGTCTAAAGAGTCTGTCCCCTTCTATCTTATAGCCACCCTTAGATACTGAAAGGCTGTTCTCAGGTCTCCCTGGAGCCTTCTCTTCTCTAGGCTGAACATCTCTAGTTCTCTCAGCCTGTCCTCTTAAGGGAGGTGTGCTATCTCTTGGATCATTCTTATGGTCCTCCTCTGGACCACAACAGATCCAATTTTTTTCTGTGTCAGTGACTCCACATCCAGCCACAGTACTCCAGGTGAGGTCTCACCAGCACAGAGTAGAGGGGCAGGATCACCTCCCTCAATCTGCTGACTACAACTCTTTGGATGCAGCCCAGGATACATTTTTTTTCTGCGCTGCGAGGGCACATTGCTGACTCATGTCCTGCTTGCAAACCATCAGTACCCCTAAGCCATTTTCAGCAGGGCTGTACTTCATCCTTACATGCCCCACCTTGTACTGATAGTGGGGTTGCTATGACCCAGATGCAAGACCTTGCACTTGGATTTGTTGAACCTCATTATGTTTACCTGGGCCCAGTGCTCAAGCCTGTCTAGGTCTCTCTGGACAGCATGACATGCCTTGTCATGCTGCAAGCTTGCTGAGGACACACTCAATTCCACTGTTGATATAACTTATGAATATGTTAAAGAGCATTGGTCACAGTTGTTACTCCTGAGGGAGACAACTCTTCAGTGATCTCCATCCAGACATGAACCTTGGGTTCAGTGGGTATAATCTCATTAACAAGTTCCTCATCCATCAAACAGTCCACCCATCAAATCTGGGTTTGATCGTCCTTTCTACCCTTCTTAAAAAAGAGTATGATGTCTTTTTTTTCCAATCACCAGAGACTTCACCTGACCTCCACGACTTTTCAAATATCTTCAAGAGTGGCTTAGTGATTACACTAGCCATTTCCCTCAGGACTCTGGGATGCATCTTACTGAGACTCATAAACCTACGGATGTTCAGACTTTTCTGGTGATCATGAACCTGATCTTTACTTACAGCAGGAGAGACATCGATTCCCCAGTTCCCACCTTCTGAATCAACTGCTTGAGCGCTGTGCATGGAACAGTTGCTAGTGAAAACTGAATCAAAGAAGTCTTTAAGTACCTCAGCCTTCTCCTTGTCTGTTGTTACTAACCCGTCTATATCAGTTACTAGGGAAGGTAAGCCTTCCTGGACTTTCATTTTCCAGTTGATGTACTTATAGAAGCCTTTGCTATCCTTCTTTGCACCCCTTGCCTAGTCCACTTCTATTTGAGCCTGGGCCTCCCTGACCTAGTCTTCACACAGCCTAGCAGCATCTCTATATTCCTCTCAGGTTACCTGTCCCTGCTTCCACTGCCTGTGCATTCTCCTCTTGCTCTCCAGTTTGACCAGTAGGTCCCTGTTCAGCCATGCTGGTCTCTTGCCTTCCTTTCCTGACTTCCTACAACTGAGGATAGAGAGCTCTTATGTCCTGAGGAAGGCTTCCTTAAAGATCTGCCAGCTCTGCTCTGCTCCTTTGTCCTTGAGAACAGATCCCTATATTGAGAACAGATTATCTTATTTATCCCAATGCAGGATTATCGATTATCTTATTTATCCCAATGCAGGATTATCATGTATTTGGAGTAAACAATTTAATCATCATATGTTTATATACATATACTGGAAAATATGAAAGAAGAAAGTTCTTGGAGATCAGATATGTATTAAACAGCTGGTGAGTTCAAAATAAGCTATTGTAGAGCAAGAATGCCTGACAGTCTGTTGTCATTTATAACAGAAGTACTTAGTAATTGACTCAGAGGAAGACAATTTCATGTGCTGATTCAGGTAAGAAAAGTGGTAAATGCCAAATCTACCTTTCTGATAATGCAAAGGCAACATTCAATTAGGGTTAGCTGGTTACTGTTCTGCAGGTTCAGCTAACATCACAATTATTGTTGTTTCATTCTGTTTCAAGTGAGAGAACGTGACGTCTAGTTGTATTTTAAAATGAATCCTTTCTGTCAATTTTGCTTTTTGTGCTTCATAGGTTCCTTAATGATGGGTTGTACTGAAGTGTAAAGAAAGAAATATACTGTGTTTGGGCAACAATGCTTTTTCATACAGTAAAATTCAATATTCAATATAGGGTGCATGCAGTTACTCAGACCATATAAAGTTGTTGCAATTACAACTGTTTCATGCACAAACAAACAAAAACACCTAGTGCATCCTTTCTAGGGGGTGTCTTTTAATGATTCCATTTTACCTTTTTAAAATCAAGTGTGGTTTTGATATTTTTAAGTAAGGTGTTACTTCTCATTTATTGCCTCTTCATTTCACTGCTAGTAGCATAACAAAATCTAAATTGAATTGTAAGTACTTATCTGGCACAAGACGGATCAATGTGCTCCATTACAAGCGTCACATGAGAAAAACAGTCAAGTCTAATTGATTTCAAAGTTATGTGGTACACCTACCATTATAATATTTTCCCTAAAATGGTCTCAGTCAACATGTTTACTACTTTTTTTTTTAAAAAGTATGCAGCAAGCTAATTGCTAATTATGTTTGTTTCACAGTTTTTCTTTGTTATTATTATTTACATTCCTTGATTCATGAATATTAGAAACAACCTAGAAATACATGGTTTGAATCCATCAAAAAGTAGAAGAATCCAAGTATTTGTCTTCCTGGACTTATGGTTTCTTTCTGTTTTTGCACTGAATCTTCCTAACTTGTGCTCACACTCAGCCCTATCAGTCTTACTACCAGCCCTAACTGTTCCTGAAGTGTGAGGTGGACTTTCATGAGCAGATGATTATATAAAAGTTAAAATAAGATGGTTTTAGAAGGATTAAGTGATTCCACATATTATCTCAAAGAACTGTAGTTCCAGACAGAACAGTTCAAATAATTCATTTTTTCTTTGATAAAAATGTAGGTGTTAACCTTTCGGGAAGTCTTTTTTCTACAGTGTCAGCAGCAACTCCAACCTGTCAGCTCAGCAGTACTTTACAACTACTGCAGCTCACTTGGTGTGTGATAGGGAAGAGAACAGCAAGAATGATACTCAGGCTCTTCTAGGACTGTGAAAAATGTGATATGAGTGGTCAGTTGTAAGTATAGTTCCAAAATATGGTTGAATGAGAACAGCTTCAAGGCAGAGTAGATAATAAATAAAAAAATGATTGCAAAATGAAAAAGTTCATCTGTAATCTGAGAACTGGTTCAGGGCACATAGGCTTAATGACTCTCTCTGTCTTAGATGGCCTCAGAGGCATTAGGAAAATCACTTAATCTGTTCCTAGCTATGATACAGAGAGATATAAAGAGGGTAATTTTTTCTCACTTGATTTTTTTTCACCTTTCTTTTCAGTTTAGATTTGAAGTCGCTTGTTTTGTTTTTGTTTTTTTTTTCTTACACTGCACCTGCACAAGTTTTTTTAACATTGTCTTCCATAACTTCCAAATTGATGAAATGATAAAATCTACATAGTGTTTATAAAAGTCTAGACAGATTTTACAGATATAGGCAGACTAGATAATGGACTGAAAGCAATCTGAACAGCCAAGCTCAGGGAGTTGAGGCCAGTGGCACAAACTCAAGCTGGCAACCGGGCACTAATGGTATCCCCACTTGGAGGAGAGGCAATAGCAGGGCCAATAATGTTTAACATCTTTATTAATGATCTTGATAATTGGACAAAGAGCAACCCTAGCAAGTTTGCAGATAATAATAAACTGAGCGGAGTGATTGACTTTGTTGTGTGGGCACACCAACAAGTCCAAATCAGAGCAGTTAGAAGAGACTGCAGCCTATGAAGGATTTATACCACAAGAAGCATAAAGAGGGCCAGACCAGCAGAAAGAAACTACTATCACTCCTTGCAGCACAAATTGTTTGCTGAGTATAACCTGTAACAGTAACAAGGTGGGAGAAGACTGGAGTAAAACTGAGCATGGGAGAGGCAAAGGAGTAGTGTTTTCGCCAAGTGTGTATTTGTTTTGTTTGTTTGTTTTGTTCGTTTTTTTTGTTTTTGTTTCTCAAAACCAAAATCAGTACTCAAATATTTATACCAAATGGCAATTAGCTAAGCTAAATTCCTCAAAGACAAGGCTCTCCTGTCTATATCATTAATTGGTAAGTGATCCTACTGTATTTTTGACCCACAAGATTTCTCACTCTCTTTCATTCTATTTTTTCTCATCCTTCTGGCAAGGGGCAGTGAGCGAGTGGCTGTGAGCGCTTGGCAGTGAGCTGGTGCCGACACACCATGCTGACACACTAGGCAATTGTGCTTCAGTCAGAGGGACTCTGGTGAGCCAGAGAAATTGGCCATGAGGCTCCATGAAAAGAATCTCATGGAATTTAACAACATGAAATGCCAAATCCTCTACTTGGAGAAATCTAACCACTTTCTGGAAAGCAGCTTTGCATGGAAGGCCTTGAAGGTCCTGGTGGACTAGATTAATGCTTCCCATTAGGCCATATTTATTTTCAATATGTCTGAAAAGAATTGCCAACTTTTACATAAAAACTAAGGTAGCCTAAGAAGTATACAAGTAAAAATGTTTGGAAGATTATTTTTCACACTGACAACTGAGAAAGTAGGCCGGGAATGGGCAAAAGTCTGGGAGGGAATACAGCCAGCACAGTTATCACAACTAATATTGTGATAATGCTGCTCACCCACATCTTCAGCTCCCAAATCCATAGGTTGTGGCCTTCTGCTTGGTTCTCACTTCACATCTGGGCCTCCATGGAATATGTGCCTTCATGGCCTCTCTGCTGCTGTGCCTGTATTGAGCAGAGCTGCTGCACACTGCTGAGAGTCTTGGGCACCCCTCAAGAGCTGCTCGAGGAGCCAGTCCCTGGGGCGAAGATGGGCAAGAAATTCCTGTGGTGTACCACTTCCTGTTGGAGGTAGAGGTGATGGAGTGACAGCTGCAGTTCCTTGACTTAGGATGCTTCTTCCCCATCACCGGGCAGGTCCCCAGCCTGCCACTTGCTAATAGTGACATCTAAAGGAACTCACTTATGTCTCACAGTCCTATATATGCATGTCATCATATGCACACACATGTTCTCTTCCACACAAGTCTTGTTACATCTGGTGTGTGGAACAGACTCAAACTAAGGAGATTTGTATTAAAAAGGGGGGAAATTAGACACAAAATAAAGAAATTTGTATTTTGTTTTGCCTTTGTAATTAAGAAAGGAAGAAAGGAAGAAAGATAAGCTTGAGAAGTGGGCCTATGCGAATCTAATGAGGTTCAACAAGGCCAAGAGCTAGGTGCTATACTTGGGTTTGGGCAATCCAGACTGGGAGAAAAACTGCTCAAGAGCAGCCCTGTTGTTCTATGGGTTCTGGTAAATGAAAAGGTCAACATGAGCCAATAGTGTGTGAACAGACCCAGAAGGCCAACAGTATACTGGGTGGGTTTAAAAGAGGGGCGGGGAGGGGTTGGGATGTGCAGAGAGGGGAGGTGTGGCGCGGTGTGGCAAGGCGAGGGACAAGGCAATTACTTCCTTAGAGTATTTTTCTTTCTTCTAATTCCAATCCCTATTAAAAATGTATAATTCAGTCTTCTCATGAAAGCATGCCAACTATGACCTCTCAAATACATGGCATGAATCAGTGCTAAGATTTTATTTGTTTTCTGTTTTGTCCTCATCACGTCATTGTAGTTCTTTTCTAACAAAAATAATATGCATATACTCTTCATTTTCCCCATTCATTATTTTTAATTTCTTGACTGCTTTGTATCTTTTTGTCTTGACTTACACCCATGCCTGCAACAGTATTTTCTTTCCCTCCCTCTATTACAATTTTATCTCTATATCTTTTCCATCGCAATTGCTCCTCTGTAATTTTTAAAAACTCGCAGATTTATTTTTCTTTCTCTCCTTCTTATTTCAGTCTTATCCATCAGTTAGTCATCCTTTGAAGTATTTCTATGTTTTCTTAAATTCAAGGTCCAATATTATACCAGTAAACATAAAACTCTGTCTTCATAATACAAAGCTGCCTTTGACTTTTGTAACTGTTTTGTGTTTTGAATTTAGTTGAGATATAGGATCTGTGAGCATTTCAAAATATTTAAGATCATTGTGAATTTAGGAATTGCTATGAATACAAAACATCTACAAGAAAGAAAAAAAAAAAAGAAAGAAAAAAAAGAAAGTATCCTAGATACCTAGTACCCCTATGTATGTAAGTAGGGATATGTAGGGGTATGTAGAAGTTAAATAAAAATATGTACTAGGTCATTACATTTCCAGGGAACTTTGATAATAAATACGTGACTTCCACTTGCTACTACTTTGTTATGTGAAAAGCTTTCTGGGTTGTGTAGTAGATTTCCCATTAAATCAGATGAAATAACAGTGGTGCATTTGAATGTGATCCCTATGAGTCACAGAGTGCATTGTTTCTGTCAGCAGCTGACCGTCCAATTGGACTGAGCTTTTCATCCAAGATGAAATCCTCAGTGGGTATTAATCATTAAGGCTTAGCTTAAGACAAAAAGAGCTACAATATTTCATACAGGCTGGGTAGCTCATCTTAAGGCAGTTTGCTCTCTCCACAGGCATCCAACACATTCAACCAGCTACACCAGGTGGTCCAAAGTCTGACTGTCTTGTGTTCAGCCTAAATGAGGACTATTTTTAACTCTTATATAGATTTACATATATTAATTAAAAAAAAAAACAAAAAGAAATTTGAATGTTCCTGTTTCGTGTGCTATATAATAGGTTTAAATATGTATTATATTGCACTAGGCTTGAGTTGAATGTATAATATATTTTAGATGGGAGATTCGGGTAAAATTTATTCATTTTTTATTAATAAGTCATTTTTTTAAATTAAATGCAGTACTGGGATGGAATGTGTACTTCTGCAGGGAAGTGAAAAAAGTTGAAATGCATTATTTTTATATATATTGACATTATCTGCATTCTGCTGTTATTGACGAGGAAAAAAAAGAAAAGGGGGGCAGAAGGGGGAAAGCAAGAAGGGCATGCAAATAATGTGGAATGAACAACAAAAAGCAAAGGCAGTTGGAGCCTTCAGAAACTGACCTCTGTTCTCTCCAATCTCCACACCCTTCCCCTGCAAGCCCACTTTATCTGCTATCAATAGGTGCAACTTTCAGTGCACCCTGCAGGTCTGACAGTGTAGACAATGATTTTTCTGCTCATTCTTTTTGCACCACTGAAAACTTACAAATCTAACCTAAACCTAAAACTGTCTTAGTAATGTTGAGTTATAATATCTGTATTTTTAAAACAACATATATTTTCATTAAGTGACTGAAAAATAACCCCAAGCAACAAAAGAAAGAAAAACAAAGGCTCTTGCAGCAAGAAAACTGTTTGTGAAGAAGAATGAGGTATGAAAACCCAGGATCTCTAAGTCTGAAATATGAGACAAAGTCAGGTTTAGACTTTGAACAGAGATATGCTTATTTCATCTAGTGTGCTTTCAATTTCTTTGCTGCTATCTACTGGTGGTAATTGAGTCCATTTCTCCCCTCCTCTACAGGTTTCTATAGGAACAAGAGTGCACACCTGGGCTCCAATTGCTCCTCTGGAAGGATACAGGTCTTACATAGGTCCAATGTAGACCTTGGGCACCCTAGGGCACATGAAATAGTTTCAAATACCACTGCAGACAACAGAACCTTTTATTTGGGATTTGTTTCTATTTTTCTTCATTTTTTCTCCCTGAAAATAGCCGTGTAAAGATTGGTTTAAAAAGTCCTACACATAGCACATGGAAAACTATTTGATCATATCAATTGTGTGTAAACCAAAAATGCAAGCTCTCCACAGGGAATGAAAGCATTTATTTCAATGCTGACAGATATATTGTATTCTTGAGGTAGGGGTTAAAAACATTAGGGTTTTGTGTTTTGCTTTGTTTTGTTTCTTTCCCAAAACATATTCTTAAACAAATCAGGCAAACAACTCACCTTACCAAGCACCATGGGGAAATGAATATAGGGATTCATAAGTACTCTCCTAGTTTGTATGCATGACTCACTGTCTGGTGGCAAAAATCAATTTGCCTCTTTAAAAAGGCCCCCTTGGGGATAGCAGAATGCAGAGCTATAATGGTTTACTGTCTTGAGTGTCTTTGTCTGATGACAAACAGAACTGGAATTGACAGCAGAGAGTTATACTCAGAAGCTAAAATGATTCATGTGTTGTGACTTTTTCCCTCACCTGGCTTTGCAAAACTGCACCTGCAAAACAGTGCATCTATGCCGTTTATGTAGTCACCTTGACTGCACGCATCTCTGGTGTTTACAGGCACTGACAGTACCTTGTGTCTCACTAGCTATTTATGTGCTCTCGTATCCCATTGCAAATCAAGCACTCTGCTGTCTGTGTGAATGTACATGCATTCCTAAATATTAGACTATGCACAGCTGAGAAAGCACTGAGGATGTTTTAACTTGCATGTCACAGAGTGAAGTATATGAAAGAAAAGATGGGAGTCTGCATAGAGTAGAGAGAGTTTTAGACACAGACTCAGGGAATATAGGTGTAAATCACATTTCAGGTGTTAATCTTCCATATGACTTTGGCCACACGTTTTCATTTGTCTATGACTGCTGCCCTTTTACCCAGTCTTGCTTTTTTTAAATTATGACATAATTTGAAGTGATGTTCATTTGTACTGTAGTTAGTGCAAAAGGGTGCTCTCTCTTTCAGACACAAGCTGCTTTGCATTTCTGTTAATAACAATAGCACCTTATTGTGTTTAATTTGTATCTTCCAAATGTCAGTAGAGCAATTCTAGGTGATATCACATGTAATTCTGACCCAGTGCATTTGGATTTTCTTAAGCATATGTATGAATAATGTGAGTTGTTAAACTGTTAAAGTATGCTTTTATATCTTAAACAGGGTAGAGAAAATCAGTCTACAGGAAAAAAAAAAAAAAGAAAAAAAAGAATTCTTCCTTGTTTAATTAATAAATTCTGTAATCACTTGTAGGTTTCTCGATAAAGTGAAAATAAAACTTTTGGAAAACAAAGGAGAGAAGGAAGAAGAAAAAAAGATTAAGAAAATCTTCCTCTCCACCTCTCAAAATGATTTTATTTCTTTTTAAATTTGCGTAACCATAACTTTATTAAGGCAATAAATGACTTTTGAATCTTTTTTAGTTAAAAAAAAGAAAAAAAAACACATAAGAGATTTTTTTTTTAAGAGAAAAAAAACAAAATAAAATCATCCGTCCACTCTGAAGACACTTAAGGTGACAAAAATATGTCCCAATATCACATTATGTTCAGATATAGGCTGTCAGTGTACAGATGACAAGTTTTGTTGGCATACTATGCAGAAAAAAAGAATTCAATCCAGTGCAAGTTAGTACTATGCATAAAGATATTTTGGATTGATTGTGCAAGCAGATGCTCTGCAAATTCAATCAAAAAATGTTTTTTTGTCACCTCTGTTCAAACAGACAAGCCAGCTTCATTCCCAGTTGAGATGAGAACAGGAATCCATTGCTTACTCCATTAACAATAGACAATTTTTCTAATAATGAATAGTTTTTTTCCAGTTTTCTGATGAGATTGCTGAGTGCCAGATGTAGCTGTGTGAATTTTATTTTTCTCTCTAGTGAGGGAGCATCAGTTTAATTTTGGTCTGAAGAGCTTATTTTAAATGCACCTAAAACAGGAGTCAACTTAAATACTCACTAAACTATATCTTCCTATAGTCAGTGGTATATGCCTGTTTAACAGTGCAGTGTATATTTCCAGTTACAGGCTAAGAAAGAAGATGAGAAGTAACAGAAAAAAAATCGTCATACAAGAATGGAAATTTACTGGGAATTCACAGAGTCCATGTCCGCTATGAGAAACTGCTGGTGAGGTACACTGATTGCAAAACATCTATATGCTAACTTGTCTTTTCTCTGTTTGTAAATTGAAAAACATGTGCTGAGAGCAAATGAAAAACAAAACAAAAATAAATACAAAAGCCTTTAGATTTATAGACCCATAGTATTTTTTCCTAAAGCATACAATATTCTTTCCTCAAAACTTAAAAAGAATCACACAGAACAGAATATTCCAAGTTGGAAAGGGGACACAAGCATCATTGAGTCCAACTCCTGGCTCCACACAGAGCTATTCAACATCCAAACCCTATGTCTGATAGCACTATCCAAACACTCCTTGAAGTCCAGCATCTCAGGGCCGTGCCTACTACCCTGGACAGGCTGTTCCTTGCCCACTGCCCTCTGGTGCCAGACCCTGTCCCTAACTCCCCAGCAGCTTCTCCCCTGACACAGATCCACACTGTTCCCTCCTGTTGCTGTCACAGGGAGCAGAGCTCAGCACTGCCCCTCCACTTGCTGTGAGGAGCTGCAGCTGCCATCGGGCCTCCCCTCAGCTCCTCTGCTCTGGGCTGAGCAAACCAAGGGATCTAAGTAGCTTCTCATACATCTTGCCCTCTAAGACACTTCATAACCTCTAAGTCTTCATAACCCTTCTTTGGATGCTCTGTCTTAGTATTATATCCATATACTGTAGTGCCCAAGCCCACACACAGTGCTTGAGGTACAGCCACACAGCACAGAGCAGAGCATTCAATCCCTTCCCTTGCCCAACTGGCAGTTCTGGCCTGGTGCAGCCCAGGTAACGGTTGGCCCCTTTGGCTGCCAGCGTGCACAGGTCCCTTAGATTCAACTTACTGTCAGCTGGAAGCCCCAGGCCCCTTTCTGAGGAGCTGCTCTCCAGTCTCTCATCCCTCAGGCAGCAGGTGCGTGCCAGGTGCAGACATTTATTTATGCTCTCAAAACCTCTACGGGTTTTGGGTAGTCTCTTCTTTTTTTTTCTTATTCTTTCTTTTTAAGTAATGTGAGTAAATCCTTATAATAATTTATGTCACCATCCACAATGAATAAAGGAGAAAGGCTTAGGTTGCCCCAGCACATTGTTCCTAAACCTGTAGTTTTACCCTTTGAATAAAACTACTGTGAGCTGGCATTGCATCATTTTGCATGTCTGTTCCTTTGAGAGATTTCAACATATGCTGAAGTATCAAGGTCAGTCATAAACTTCTTATGACACGTTTGCAGAACAAAGCTTTTATTGAAGAAACCCCACACCTCTAAAAACAGTTAAATTTTTTTAAGACCTTTCTGAGCATAATGCACTGTATTATTGCTTAATAGGCACATCCCGTGGCCTTCTGGGCCAGCATAGCTTAGTAGGAAAGGGAGCTGCTGCTGGGAAAATGCACACAGGAGAGATGAGTTGTAAAAGTGTAATTCACACACACACAGCGAAATATCCCAGAAGACTCAGAAGACTTCCCAGTCTTGAAAACATTTACAACCAAGCACAGTGATTTATACCCTGATTCCAGTGGAATTACTCATGAGAGTAAGTAATATGCTCAGTAGTAATTAACAAGCCCAATTTTTCTCTGTTATTTACACCATCTCTACAGTCTCTTCACACTGTCAAAGAGGTGTGAAAGAAGAAGGCCTGAGAACAGTGTTTTCTTTCATATTTTTTCCTCAAATATGTTTTTTGTACTATCAAGTCAGCTTTGCAGAAAAAAAATGTTGCCAACCGAGTAGAATCAAATGCGAAACAAATATGTATACTTATGTCCCTGCTTCATTCATCTCATCATGTGTTCTCCAATGGTTCCCCAGTACAACATAAATCTAAGTTATGAACTTCAAAGTCTTATCGGTAACATTTAAATCCTAAGGAGGGCAATTTATTTATCTATTTAGTTCTTTAGGTTTTTGTTTTGTTTTGTTTTGTTTTTGCTTTACTTGTTTCTTCTAAAACACATGCACACAAATCCTCAATTCACAAGACTGGCTATAGATTGCTGCATTGCCTCAGGTTTCCAGTGTGCTTAACAAAACAATATTCATAACCACTAACCAGTGTCTCTACAAAAGGATAAATAGCCCTGATGTTTTAGTTCTAAATCCAACAGTTCAAGGTTCCCTATTCAAAATAGAATTCAAGGTTTTGTTGAGCTTTCAAACTTGTGCTCAGTCCTGTTAAAGACAATGGGGCGCACAGGCACTTAATATCTTATTCAATTTCCCAAAACCAAGCTCTGTTTTAGCTACTTAAATGTGGATTTAAAGCTAAAGCTGCCATAGAAAATGAAATATTAGAAAATTACTTTTCACCCTGTAATCCAAAGGGAGTGTACATGACAGAATGTTTAACACTGCACCGTGCTTCCATTACTGGGCAAAACAAGTGAGGAAGGTTGAGCTGAATTCAGACAGTATTTTATGTGCATTTTTAATTGTAGTTTGCAGGAAAGGTTTTTTTTTTTTTTTTTTTTTTTTTTCCTGCAGATTAGGAGACTTGTTTGAATTACAGCAATATCACGTTAAAAAACAAATGCTTTTCTGCCCTCTTACTTTTTATGAATTTTTTTTGCCAGTCTTTTCTCAGAACTTTGACACAATTTTACATCTTTTTAGACCTTTTTTAAAATTGATTTTTCTGTGATTTTTATAAAGCCTTTTGCTATGATCATGTCCACAGTTGTTTATGTAAGATGGATATGATTAATGATCATATGTACAACATCCATTCCAAGAGGAATCTATACACCATGGTTTTGTCCTCAAGATACTCTGGGATTCACAAACTATTAGTTAGGTCCAAGTAATTCTCTGTTGTTTCAAAGCTCAGTTAGTAACATATTTCTTTTACATCCTCTTTCTTCGAAAATCTATTTAATTTTCTCTAGTTGACATCAACTTCATACATCTCAATATTCAAAATCATGAATAGAGATGGAGAAAGATTAAAACTGAGTATTGTTCAGTAACCAGAAACAAAATCTTTATTATTGTTCAGCTCTATGACACGATAACTTACAGTTTCACTGCATCCAGGATCAAAAACAATTTTTGAAATGTATAGAATTTCAGCCAAGATTTAATAACAATTTTGAAAAAATACTGAACCTTGGTTTTTATCCTAAGAGGAAATCTGGTTTGACAGTTTAGTTGTTTATGACTGATAACTTCTTCCTCCTCACAGAGGATGACCCTAAAGAGACTGACTAAGGCAGAGGTCCCGTTATGCTGCTTAGATAAGTCAGAACAGTTTTCAGAAAGGAGAAAAATTAGGTTAGTAGCTTCTAACAACTTCTGAAGTATAATTTTCTTCTTCTTTGTTCTATTCCCTTCACTCTTGCCTCTGTGCCATAGTCTCTCAGAACCACCACAACGCTATTGCAACCTGAAGACTGAAGGGGATAGATGGAATACTCACAAAGAGGTTCAAGAAGGCAAGACTTCCAGGATTTGCTGTTAGACTGTGTTTTCTGAGTTTCACAAAGGTCCACATCATGATAAAGAGTTCAGAAATTAGTATTTAGAGCAAACTGATTAGATTACCAAACAGATTCTAGTATAGATAACACCTGGGAGAAAAAGCCTGCAGGGAAATCTGATTTTATGATGTTTCCATTTCCAATGAAATATCTTGCAGACAGGACTTCTAGATCACACATCACATTCTATCACAAGGTTGGAAAGATTTCACCTCTGCTACACACATTCCTGTACTTAGGCTCCTTGATTTCCATTACTGACTTAAAGGGTATATTTGCTGTAGTACCATGGAAAGAATCTCTTTTCCCAGCTCCTGCCTTTATAAGTTCTGTATATAGTTCTAAGGGCAGATTTTGGCAAAGATGTTTCAATTTTCCCTTTTCAGTGACCTAATATTATTTCACTTGAAATAATCTGAGTACACTTGGTAGCACAGGATTTTGATAAAAAATGCTGTTTGAAAAAAAAAGTGTCTTTTATGTCTAAGTCACACTGTCACTTTATATTAACTTTCTTATTCATTTCACCTTTATACTGTCCTCTGTATTCATCCATTTTTAACTAAGTTATCTTTTTTTAGTCTTGAAATAGATTTTAAAGAGAGAGGAGTGCCCATCTTAGTCTGAAAGAAAGCTATTGCCCTGGCAATTAAAAGCAGTTTGAACTTTTAGTAAGCAGATGAAATTCTTTTAGAACCATGTTCATATTGTAAGCTAAAGAAAATAAATCGTTTTGGTACCACAATGTAGCCTTGTTCACTGATTAGGCACCCTAAGTGGTTTTCTAGTACCAGTAATTCCCTAGATAGAAATGCTATTTCAAATGAAAATGTACATGATCAAATGAATATAATTTAAACATCATTAAATTTTGTCAGCTTTTTGCACTGAGTTTTAATTTTGAAGCTCTAAATGTGAAATTTCTGTCAATACAAACTGCTACTGCTCCACAGTTTAAGAAATACAGTCAGCTAAAAACCACCAAACTAAAATCAGTAAAGAATTTACCAATGATACTCAGCATCTCTTGATGCCAGTAGTGACTTGAGTGGGTTTTTTTTTAGTTATTATTGTTCAACTTTGTTTCACATCTGATATCCTGTGATAGATACTGATCAGCAAGATGTAGTGTTGTTTTGTAGCATTTTTTCCTTTGGCTGTAGCAAGCTGAAGGCATTTAACTAATGTCATAGAATTACAGAATCGTAGGAATTGGCAGATACCTCTGTAAGAGATTATTCTTTTATATCATTGACTCAAAGTTTGCTGAGGAACAAGTCCAAGCAAGTTCTGGGCAAAGGTAGAGAAATCTTCTGTCTGGAGGACACTTATAGACAGGTCATGGCTAAGGGTTGTGAAATCCTCTAAGGAGCACAGATGGACAAGGCCAGGGGCAACGAGAAAGGGATGATCTGCTGATAACGTCCGGGAAATGGTCTTTTGTGTGGACTTATCTCGAGGAATATGGCCATCTCAGGAGGTATGCACATGACTCTTGCTCAAGCACCCAGGAATGTCATGTAGGCAGGAAAAATGGAGAATAAAAGAGGATCCAACAACCATGAGGTTTAGGGGTTTCTGACTACAGATCCCTCATGAAGAAAAGATTTCTGCGATCAGATTCCTCACTACGGACGGCCTGCATACTGACAGACTTGGAGGTGTCTGTTATCAGATTCCTCATCACGAACGGCGCAAGTCGTCTGCCATCTGATTCCTCTCTACGGGAAGGCCTGCATGCTGACAGACTTCCCTGAACCTGCTACCTGAGACCCGCTGCTTCCTCCGAGAATCTGCGGCCTCTTCCTGGACCAACCCGGTACCTGCACCCTCTCGTGGTCTAAGATCGGCCTCGCTGCTCCTGCCCTTCAGCCTCGGACCATCGAAACAGCGTGCAACGGGACTACGGCCAGATCCGTGGTGACTATCCCCGCTTAACGCAAATTCTTGCTTCTTCCT
>PPHD01016471.1:0-15547 GCA_002909625.1 Bambusicola thoracicus
ATTCTATGATTCTATAATTCTGTGATTCTATGATCCTATAATTCTATGATTCTATGATTTTATGATTCTATGTTTGGACACCTCCATCAGCTCAGCTCTGCCTGGTATTTCTAAAAGAGGATAAAAGTCTTGTCCTGGACTACACAAATCCCAATATGCTTTGAAGAAGGCAGTGACTAAATTCATTGGAGTTAAAGGGTGCTGAGACATTTAGAATAACCACAATGTAGGACTACCTTATTCATATCATCAAGCTGGTTCTTTTTCTAACGAGAGAAAAAAATATATATGGTGATTGGTTATGAGGTCATATTGATCAGTCTTGTGTAGATTTGTACAACATTTAGCATGGCTTCCCTTAAGCACAATTCAAATGCTTTGCTGGTCTTTATTTTGTAAATGTATTATATGAAAGCACATTGGTATTAAATCACAGGATCTTGAACACCTCTGACATAAAGTCATTATGAATCAGATGTGGTTTATTGACAGAACAAAAGCACAGTTAAACTGGGTAGTTAGTGAAGGAAGGGAAAGGGGAAGAGGAAGGGGAAGGGGAAGGGGAAGGGGAAGGGGAAGGGAAAAAAAACTTAATCATATGTACAACTATGTCACAGAATCCTGTCAGTTAGCATCTCTGTAGGGCTCCATTTATTTCTGCAGGACCCTATACTTCAGTTCAGGGATTGTGCACCAGATTCCAGGCCCAAAGTTGATTTTTCTTTCTTGAAAGTGCAGTTCACAATGCAGACAGGAGGGGGATGGTGTCAAGAGGAAGGAATGATAGTGACAGGCTTTACTTAAGGACAAGGAAGGGTAGACTGTGACACATCTAGGCCCCTCCACACATGCTTGTCTGCCATCTTCCTGGAGCTACCTCCTCAGACCTGATCCAGTGGATCCCTCACAGTGAGTCTTTCCCTCGTTTTCCAGCTGTATTCCAGGAAACAGAGGCAACCTCCCCAGTTTGAGAATGGAAACATCTATAACTTTAGCACAGATGTTTTGAGTAAATTGACACTGTCCTCTCTGGGTTAGAGATTTCCCATGAAACATTACTTGAATATGGCTAACTGAGAAGCAGAGTGACTATAATTTACCCATACACACGTAATTAGCAGGGAATTAAATCCTCTCTGCTGTATTTCAAACTGTTCATTTAACTGTGAGCAATTCTTACTGCAGATTTTCACTCCACTTTCCGCCTTATAGATAGATGTTCCACTCCTCTAAAAAGAATGAATCTTGATATTTAATTTTATACATTGAACTATTTACTTTAAAGATTCACTTCTTTGATCATATTCAATAGCTTTAATAAATAGAGGCTCTTGCTAGAGCACCAATTCACAGAAAATATATACGTTCAGTCCCTTACATTTTCAAGTAATACAATCGATATTAATTGTTGCACTGTAAAGTAAGATTCATTCTTTCGTATGAATGGGATGGAATATGAGTTTCATTAAATCTTCTCTATTTCAGTGCAGTACAACAAAAGCCAAGTTACGCTGCAGCTCTGAGAATTTCTGCAGATGGTACCAATGGAATATATAAGAACTCAGTTTAAAAAAAAAAAAGTCATATTTCAAAAGTGTCAGAACAAAATTCAGCCTATTTAGAATGCCCTTGAAGAATGACAGAGAGAGGGAAAATATAATGTATTGATCCGTGATAGAGACAGAGTTGAGACCACTTGGCTCTGCCACTGTTTTCACTGAATGACTTCTGGCCAAGCCATTTAGTTTCACCATGACTCAATTTCCCAGTTGTAAAACAAGGAATAGTTGTGTGTCTACAGCACCCAGCTGTTGTGAAGATCATTTCTGCAAAATGCTTGGATAAACGCAGTTGTCTAAGAGTCCTATGAGGTTGGCAGTGAGCTTTTTGCAGTTTGCCTGAATCGAGGAGAGACAAGATGATATGAAGAGCAGAGGTGTTAAACATCCTTCCTGAGGGCTGATTCCATTCTGCTTCATATGTTTATGGCACATTTAGCTTTGGAAGGTTATTTGTTGGGTGTTTTTTTTTTTTTTTCACATCTCTATCTGAAGTATATTTCTTAGTTTGGAAGAAGAGTTTCCCAAATGTACAGAGCCTCTGATTCAGTGTTTATTTTCTTGAGTGAACGGCCTAACACCAAGTCCTTGGGATATGCATATTTCTCACCTCTGTTTCCTTTGGAATGCTGCATTAGCGTCTAAGACTTTCTCATGTAATAATTTCCTACAAAATTACTGATCACTTTATGAGATAAAGGTAAAGGCAAAGATGAAAAACCAGGAAATATTATAACAGAAAAATTAAAGGATTAAAAAAAAAAAAAAAAAGGAAAATAGAATAAAAAAGCAAGTAACAGGTGGAAATATTTTCAAAAATTAGAGTAACTGGTAAGAAACATTTGTTATATATTTAATTAATGTTTTATCCTTGATCCTTGTGCAAGCTTTTCATTGGCAACGGGATGACTGATCCTCTGCACATGCATGGTTAGCCTTAATGCTGTGTCATTCTTGTTCACAGGACTTCAGTGTGGAAATATATTCAGCATTCTTTATCAGTTTAAAATGTTGACAAAGGATAACAAGTTACATGACTCAGTGCAATGTACTGAATGCCACTCCTGTTTCCACATTTTGATGGAATATACTGTTCCTGATTAAAATAATATTTGTAATGCAATGATTGAAAAATAGCTTCCACTGTATACATTATGGAATGATGACAAAGCCACCAGCCCAGATTTAGCTCAGAAGTACCCACAAACTGTTGAAATGCATCTGAATATATTAATCTAGCCCTTATATTTACAGCATCTTGCTAATCTTGTCTCCATGTCTACATATCCAAGAAAACCAAATCAAATCATTCATATTTTGTAACAGAGCCTGAGTATTTTCTACAATAATTTTCATTTGAAAAAAAAAAAAAATCCTAGCTTTTATTCTGCATGAGTTTTCCCATCTTGCCCTTGTTGCCTCCCACCTAGTTTACTGTCGTGTCACTTTCAGCTTCATGAAGCAGTACAGCTCGGTAGTCTGCTCATGGAAATGACAGCAAGCACTAAATCCAGTGCTCTTTCTCCAGCAGTCCTTGTTAAACACCGGGCAATTCACTCAACCTCTCTTTCACTTTGTTATAGTATGTTGGATAATCAGAGGTGAAGCCTAGAGGATTACACCCAGCTAGAATTCAGGCACCTAATACCTATCTTACATTGGATTTTAGTGCTGACATCCCTGTGAACAATCCAGGAATCAAATCAAATGTCAAGCTGCCTATGTTGCACAAAGGAGGGTGGCACAGGGAAACGATATAGGAAACTGCACTAAATTTGAGATTTCTCTAGCTATATCAGCAATGTGCGACTACTGCAGTAATAAGACCACTTAACATATAGTTTATTGCCAGAAATACATAAATGTGGCTCATAAAAACAGAATAGGAGCAGGAGATAAAGGCTTCTTTCTCTTACCAGGTCTTGGCACCGAATAACAATGAGACCCTTCTTGCTCAATCTCTGGCCATCCAAATCTTGCTGTCTTCCTACCTGTTGTCCTACCTTACACAGGCCCATATAGTACACATTCAGCAGCCATATACATACTCTGGACACTCTGACATAGACTAAGATCTATGAATTGAACTTTCCACAAGCCGTGAGGGTCTTTTGAACAATGTTTCCCAAATGCTGAACCAGACTGAAGCTGGAAATCACCTTTATTCACTCAGTTGACCACAGTCAAATAACTGGGATGCCCCCTCTCTGGAAGCATTCAAGGCCAAACTGGATGGGACTGTGAGCAACCTGGGAGGGTTGGTGTCCCTGCCTATAGCAGGAGGATTGGAGATAGATGATCTTAAAGATCGCTTCCAACCCAAACCATTCTATGATTCTGTGATTCTATGATTCCATGTTAATGTGCTGGAGGTAGTTTTGGCACCAACTCTGTCTCATGCTGGCTCAGTCCAGCAGTGACATGCCTAAAGGAAGCAGGATTTGAGATCTTCCATCAGGCTTTCCTGTTGGCTCATGCAAGCCTCCTTTGGCTCAGAATTATGCATTGTGTTATTACAGGTTGAACCCTGCCTGGCATTCGAATGAGATTTATTTGCTGTAAGACGTTTAGGATCGAAGTTCAGAAAATTCCACTAGGAGCAAACAGGCACCATTTGACATAAACTGCACAGTTATTTGTTAATTGTTCCTAGGAAAATACGTTATTAGTGGTGCTTGGATTTTAATGCTTCTTCTCACAGTGATTACTTTTTCACTTCAGTCCCAGCAGTCAATGTGTACTGAATGAAACACAAAACCAGAAGAGTCTTGATGGAAAAAGAGTACATTCGAAAGGAAAGAAAAAAGTGGAGTCAGGAGCTGATACTTCCATGCGTTGGATACATTCCAGAATTATTATTGGAAGGAAAATGGGTCATTTCCATTAAGCCTACTGACAACAAAGCTATAGAAGTGCCTGACTAAATACAGTTATGTGTTGTATGGAGACAGCAAACAAAATAGCAAAGCAGCAGCCCAGGAGGTCATTTTAGAAAAATCCAGTGGTTAGGAAAATGATTACCAGAAATGAAATACTGACATTACGTTGATCTTCAAAGTTGGATCAGAAAGGGAGATAGGATATGTGCTTCTCATTTATTGTACATATTAAAAGGGATTACCATTGTGACCTATAACTGAATATAGTCTTGTCCTCTAACATAAACATGCAGGTTCATGGAAGTTAAACTGAAAAGACAACAGGCATGTTATTACTTGAATTAGTAAAGAGTCTTTATGATACTGCATATAGAATCACACATGGCAAAGATTAATTCCAATCTGGAAGCTTCTTTCTGGTTGGAATGTGCAGCATTAATCCTTTGTGTTATAACAGCTGAGTTATGCATATCCACTGATGACTCCATTGCATGACCCTGCAGAATCTGAATTCAATCTCAACTGGTTTATTAACCAGTTAATTTATTAACCAGTTAACATTAAAATTTGAATAGGGACCAATCTCTGTTGATTCACTGAAAAAAAAGAAAAAGAAAAAAGAAAAAAAAAGCCACCTTTATTTACTCACCTATAGGAAAACAAAGCCAGCTGACTATTTGTTTTGCAGTGGATTTATGTTAACAACAGAAGAGACGTATCTGAGGCTAGTAAAATTAAGAAACCAGAGGGCTAAATTCTTTCTTATGTGCAGATCCAGCTGGTAGAAAGTGAAAGCCAGCTGAGATGGAAGTGTAAGGGCAGCAAGGAGTCTTTTGAGGCAGTGTCTGCAAAATTAATTTGAAGATTAGTGTTGCTTATGACAGCAAGTTATGTCTTCTCAGGAGTGTTTTTGGTATATGGTCCTACTTTACCCCATTTCCCCTCGCTCATTCACATGGGTTTGGTCCCACATGGAATACCAAACTTTTTATGCTGATTTTATGGTAACTAAAAATAATTCCTTCTCCTGCTTATTTTGAGTGTATTTTTTTCAACTATTTAGGAAGAATCACATCTTAACTAGGTCAGGATACATCCATCTGTAAAATAAATGATTTTAAAATACTGACACGTGACAAATATAACCAAAGTGTTAAAATGTTTGCCTGGAGTTATTCTAGACAGTACTTGATACTAGCAACTACATTTTTAAAGCAACTAATTATTCTGAGCACCAAGACCAAAATGCTTTACAAGTACCACTGTGTTTTCAGGACCAGAGAGGAGTTCTGAAAATAGTGCCAGTTCCAAGTCTGACTCCTGAAATTGATCCATGCAAGTTCAATGGTGTCTTGAAAATGTAACCTCAAGTAATGCTGTCTTACTTCTAAAGATCAAGTGATCAAGATTTTATCATTTGTTGTGTTGCATCCTTTTTAAGACAGGTAGAGTGTATCAAAGATAAAGGTAAACCATTCCATGCTCCTCAAAACATTGCTGGATGTAATTAAGCTGAAATCAGTCACTGGTTCACTGAACCATAGGAAGACATTCAGCCTCAGGGAATTTTTTTCTCTGCTTGTAGCCACATGAAATTTAAGCATCTTATCTAGTAAGAGGAGATAGAGAAAGAAATGTAACTCCACAGGATGGTATCTCAGGTGCTTTGAGTAGCTGTCTGCAAGTAGTTATCTCTCTACAATGGCCAGTCTGAATTAGATTATTTCACTGATAAGTATTTTGAAAAAAAAAAAAAAAAAAAAAATTGGGGATAGTTGCTTTGAGATGCTGCTGAGGAAGTATCAGAAGTTACCAGGGATAAGATTTGCTTCTCCTAACTTTAGGTATCTACTGTTTTGGTGACTATATGTAAGCTGGTTGACTGGTTTCCTCCAGAATGTGTAAAGAAAAAAAAATGAGATAAGATACATCTAAGTTATTTCAAAGGTTTGTGTTAAGACAAACATATTCTCCTTCAGAAGGCATATTTCCTCCCTGTGAAGCCTGAGCAATAAGAAAGAATCCTAGACTGGCTAGCTCATATTAAGTCATCTGAACATCACAAAAATTTGCGTTTGGACAAGTATTCCTTTAGATCATTACCAGATCTACGTTCTTATGATAACAGATTACAATGGATTCCCTACCTTCTCATGCAGAAATTAAATAACTTGTTAACTGTGCTTATTTGGTAGGTCAATAAGCCTGTTATCCTTTGTATAAGTGCTTGATCATGTAATTTTTAAATTCATGCCATTTACTCAATACATTGCAAAATATCCTCATAGGGTTTGCTACAGCCTGTGTCTATACTGAAGTGTATATTACAATAGTCAAGATGTGGGTTCACTTCTGATTTAACATAGAAGTGCTGTGAATTCTATAATCTCAATTTTATAAAATGTTTAGGATATTTTTACCAGTGAGAAATATTCCTAGTTATTGCCTGTAGCTGATGTCTCAGATATTTATTTACTTTTTTCAAGCTACTAACGGTGAAAAAGTCCTGATACAGTATATTTAGTACAGAGATACTAAATATGGGACAAGGAAACAAATTTGGCTTCTTTTCCATTAAAAATTAAATAATTAAAAAAAAAAAATCTTACTGTTCTCCAGTTTCAGAGGTAAACCAAAAAATGTAGTAGATTTATATAGAAACAGCTCTAGTGTTCTACTTGACAAGGCAGCCACTTAAACCACAACATTCACTGTCACCAGTATAACAACAGTGGGAAAGCGTAGGAATGCTTCTGGGATGAGCTGTATTCTCTGTGTAGTCTGTAGAAAACCACTTTTGGGTGAGGCTCTGGCTAGCTTGCCCTAACTATTATTGAGGTCAATGAGGGCAAGACTTCACCTTCTTCACCTCTTTCCACATCTCTGCAAGTGGAGGGCTGTTAATGAATGCGTTAATTAATGTTTGCTTAGGGCTTTGGCAAGGCAGTGTACCACCAAAGCACTCATTAACAGTGGCAAACACTGGAGTTTGTGTCTCCACTCCTGGCCATGGGAAGCTCAGACTTTCCATTCTCCTCTCTCCACTCACAGTATTTGTTCCTCAACTCTGTGCAATCCTTCGGGTCATCAGAGTTGACCAACAACAGCACATCCATCTAATAAAATTATCCTAAGGCAGGTATTAATCAAAATCCTCCTGCCACCTTAAATACATTATAATCTGGTTTTGCTTTTTATAATATAGTCAAAGGGAGGGAAAAGATTAAAACGAAAAACAAATTGCTTGTTAAGGAAGCACAGATCACAGTTAAAGTAGTAAAACGTATTTCTACATGAAACGCAAGTTTAAGTATTAGACTTTGGTGTAATTAGAAGCTTCCGCAGCCCCTGTGCTGGACTCCTGGTTTGAAGGAGGTGCTCAGGAAGCCCTTTGCTGGAGCATCGCTAGCAGGAGCTGCACAGCATGCCGACATTTGCCTTAATGTTTGAATCTCTGTTGATACCAGGTAGTCTCATGAGGCATTTGAGCGAAAAGTATGGGGATAGAGACGAAACAGTAAAACAGAAAGAGGGGGAGAGAGAGCACACCAGGCTCTAGGGAGTATATAAATATATTATAAAGCCCTACAACACTCAATAATTAATCCTGAGCAAGAAGTCTCTCTCACTTTTTTTTTTTTTTTTTTTTTTTTTTTTTTTTTTCACTACAGAAAGAACAATAAAACAAAGGCTTAGGAACTCCCTTCGCCCTCTTAACTCAGCCACTAAAGCAAAGAAGAATTTAATTTAACCCTTGATATTCATTAAGTTGTTTTGCCTGCTGTTGGTTCTCTTTATTATCAAACTGCTCCTCTTTTGCTCCTGCAACTATTTATTTTTATTTTTTTAACCCAGGACAGGAGACTGATTTTTCTCTTGCTTTCTCCTTTCAATCACTGTGTGCTGAGCAGGATTTAGTCAGAACTTCTGGAGCAAGCCCAAATGTCTCTTGTCTTTGTTTCCTCACACAGTTTAACCTTCTGCAGTGACACTTGCTTTCAGCAGAGCTTGCTGCAGGTGATGCCTGCATCAGCCTTTTCTCCTGATGAGCAGTCCGAGGTATCTCATTTTCTATTGTTCGTCTTGGGCTCTGTCCACTCAATTTAGCTGCTAGGTGATAAGGCTGCAAGATGTATCTTAATCTTAAAGGCCAGATATAGACGAGCCAGCATGGTTATGTGACACTGGGAGATTTGTGCTGTGCAGACATCAACTGTGATGCAGCAGAGAGATAGCAGCATGTGTATGGATGCATCCCTGGGCTGGCACTGGCTTGTCTTCTGCTGGTCTGTGCTGGCTAACAGGAGACACTCGGGAATTGAGTTGGTGTCAGGGATTTGTCTTTTGTGCCAAAAATGTGGTCCCACTGCTTGGGCCTCCAAATTTTCCTCCTGCATTGTTTCTCAAGTACCACAATGCATACACATGCATCTGCAGGGAGAGTTGCTGACAGTTTAATCAGGAGTACAGATAATGGAGCAGCTCTGCTGACTGTCAGTTTCCCTCTGGAAGTAAATGCTTCTTAATATTGACAATGTTAATCGCAGCCTTTATACTGGAAAAAATGCCCAGAATTAGGTCTCACTTTTGTTAGAAAATGAGGATAAAATGCAATCCTTGACCCGAAAAAAAAAAAAAAAAGATCTTTGTTGGTTGAATAAATAAAAGGCAGAAGAGACCAGGGGAACTCCTGCAGAAGTGAGCAGAAAGAGGAATGTTTTAAAATGTCGTGTTGGATTTACAGAGTTGACACCTCTCATTTTTGTTCAGTCATTGTTGAATCTGCCTTTCTTTCATTTGTTCATGGGTATATTCAATTGTCAGCTGGTTCAGAGTTTAGACGGAAGGTTGGAATACAGAGTTGTTTTAAGGCATAAATTGTACTTCAAAACTGTACTTCAGTTATTATGTAGCTTTTTCTTCAGGATGTTCCTTTGGTATAGAATCATAGAATCATAGAATTGCTCAAGTTGGAAAAGACCTTAAAGACCATCAAGTCCAACCACAACCTAACCATACTACCTAATACTAATACTAATACTTCCCTAACTCTAAGAATCCTCTGTTAAATCATGACCTTAAGCAAAGATTATGTAATGCAGTGACCCCATGTTTTACTTGTTTCACAACCTTGGCCTCAGTTTCCCCATCCATGAAACAACAATAATGACTCTTTTTGTGTGTGTGAAGTACTTGAAGATCGAATGGTGAAAACCACTAATAAATAGGAATAGAAACAGAGAATAGGAATTAAAAAAAAAAAATGAAGAACAAAAAGTATTGCCATTGATTGACTTACAGCAAACCCTTCAGGAAGAAAATGCAGGGTGAAATAAATTTAAATCACTTGATTGAAATTTCAACTGTATCAAAAATGGTTTTGTCTGATGGAGGGTGGTTTTTTTTGTTTTTTTTTTTTTTGGTTTTTTTTGATGTTTTTTTTTGAATGATAGTATAGTCAGCCCAATGCGCAGCAATAGCCAAAAAGTCTTTGTTAAACCATGTAACGATGCAATTAATGTTGCAAATAACGCCTTCACTAATTATTCAAAACCTGGCAAGAGACAGAAGAACTGGGAACTGTCATAAGTCAGCAGAGTTAGAGTAACATGTAATCCTTGTTTTTACTAACATAAGCTCTTTTAGGGATTAGAGATTGTTATTACATTTGTGTCTTGTTAAGCTGAGTGCCTTGACTGTGCTGAATAAATAAAAAAGTATTTAATAACAGCAATCTGAAACATGAAGAAGAGTAGAAAGAATGGAAAGAACAGGTGAGATTGTATTATTGTTCAGTCGCTGTTACAATCTAGTGGGAGCTGTGAGCTTTTAGGGTTTTCACAAATGCAAACTAAAGTATAAACGTATGACTTAGGCCACCAAGGATCCTTTCCCCGGTCCTGCACACCCAGCTGAGCGAACAAATGAAATTGATAAGTGTGAATATCAGTTAAATTACTTTTGGACCTAATGAGAGAGAAAGATGATCACCATGCAAGAGGGGGAGAGAGCAGAGGATGTAAGCTCCAAAACATGACAGAAAAAGAAAGAATTATGTTCTGCTTTGCTTCATACCCAGCCTTTATCTCTGCACGATCTGAGCGCTTTCCAGGAGCGCATTAAGCAGTATGACTAACATCTGTCACATCAAGATCTGTTCTCCCTGTCACTTTTTCCATCACCACCACACCCCTTGCAAAGTGGGAGCATTTGACGTGCAGGAGACAGTTTCATTTTGGCAGGATATGGGAAGGTTTTTCTATCCTTTTTGCTTTTATTTTTCAAAATACATAGTGTACGTGCAGCTTTCTGTATAGGACTGCACACAATGACATCACATGTTAAATGGAGATAAGAAGGTCTGCTCTATTCCTGAAGGTGTGTTAATTCCCCACGCACTCATCATTTCCTAAAGGTAGAAGGCATCTCTGTTTTAGAGGAGAGGGTCACGCATTCATTGCTCCTTTTAGACCTTCATGTAGAAAAGTTCAAAAATATTTTAGTGGACTTTTAAAGAAAAGGGAGATTCTGAATCTGATCCAGGATTCTGATTCATAGAGAAAATCATAGAAGCATTATCAACCTGAAAATCCCATTGATAGGGCTGTGCATGGACTATGGTGAAGTTCCAAGGATGAGTCAAACATTTATGCTCAGACTTAACTCTGAAGTCCCATTAAGTCTGGAAGAGTTTTGCTTCAAAAGAGCAGGCTGAGAATTTCACAATTTGGTTTTGCTAATGATAACACTGGTAAAATTCCAAAGTTTGTAGATATTGATTTTGTTGTATTCTGTTCTCCACAGATGATAGTTCTCAAGAGCTGATGATGATTTGAACTGCATTTGCATTCAGAAAGTTATTCCTCATTTTAACACTCAGATAATTGGGATCAGGACCAGGACATCTGGGTTTCAGCTTCTCCCTGAAATTTGGTTGCTGGGATTTGTGTTTTTGCTTGTTAAAAGGAGTAAAATATATCCAGTTGGACTGTAAATGGGGAAATAATCTATTCTAGAGATTTTTAACTTTTTTTTTTTTTTTTTTTTTTTTTTTATGAGAATCATTAAAATCTTCAGTTGGAGAAACTCTTCCCTCAGAGAAGCTGCCTATTTGCATTTAACTTGTTTTGATTTGTTCATTTATTTGGGGGGTTCGGTTTTCTTCTCCAGATCTCTTAGATCTTGTCTGTAGACCCCACTGTAGGCTGTAATCTGATGCAGAAAACCATTGATCTGTCTAAATTTAGACTTGCATAGAGTTTTAATGTAACTGCCATGATTTTGATGAAAATTTTGCTTTATCAGTTTTGTAAAGGTTGCATCCTCAGAAAATCCTGAGCTGTCAGTTTTGCATAAAGAGGAATATTTAAAAGTATGATCTCAATGCAGCCTCTAAGCCTCTAAGTGACTTATTGCTATTATCTGGAGAATTATTCATGATTTTGGAATATTTGGGGTTAACTATACTGCAATTGTTCCATCAGTTAAAAGGACAAACTGTTAAGGATAGGAGCATGAAACCAAAATAAGGAAAACATTCCCACAGGTGTTATCATAGATGTTTCCCATTTAGCAACATTCTGTCAATATCATGGCCATATTTACTGTCAAAATTCTTGAGGAAACTGTTCTGTCCTGGACGTACTAACTAGGAGACGTGAGTTCCTAGAACAAAGCAAAGCTACTGGAGGTGTTGAATTAGATCAATGGCACTTCTCCCCTTCTAGGACTGCCAGGAGTGTTTGGGATGAGCTAAGCAGAAAGAGTAGGTGGCATTATTGCTACAGAAAACGAGAGATATGTTGAGACACCCAGAGTATCTCATGTTTTTCTGGTCCTTCAGCTCCTTCCAGAGTACGCAAGTTATTTTTAATACTGAAACTGTGAATGTGTTAAGGTGAAGAGTGGGAAATGCATTGATACAGTGAATGATGAAGACTCAAATTGATACAGTGTAGGGAAGACGGATATGTAGTGAGCTGCTGCAATATTAAAAGGTTGGCAGATACTGTGTTACAGAAGCACATAATTATTTCTCATTGGGCATTTTAGTTGGAGGGAGAAAGGTGGCTACACCATCTGGCAGATTTTTTGTGATTTAGTCCCAGCTGGTTCTTCTAGTGAGGGTTCCCAAAGAGACCAAAAAGCTGGCCCAGTATGCTAGAAACTGTTGCAAGTTGGCTCATATGTGCAAAGTCAAAAAAACAAAATTTTGGAGGCTCACGCAGAAAATTAAACAACTTTCAAGCCAAATCTCATGACTTTGATAGTTCATCTCATCAATTCTTGAGTTCCTGGAATTGCTAGTATTTGTGCCCAGGAAGGTCTTAAACATGTTTACTGCTATATACTGAATAAAGCTCTGTAAACATAATCCTATATATGGATTTAATAATGTCTTTGAGTCTTTGCAGAACTGATGTCTTCACTATAAAGTCTTTTACAGAGATGCTAAAGGTTCAAATGAGATGGTTTATTTATGTTTGTGGACAGAATATTGAAAAATCAATTGCATAGCATATGTTTCCATGTTTTTGGTTAAGAGCTAGCATCGTTTTTATGTAGAATTTTTCTACCAATAGTTCTGTCTGATTCTTGCCATATCTGTGTGGCAGAGTAAAGGTTCATTCTCCTTTGAAAAAAAAGTAGGAACCAAGTTTTATTGTCTGCCATTAACACTCAACTATTAACTTCCCAGTTCAGTTCCCCTTCACTACTGCAAGTAAAGCAGTCACTGCCTCCTGATACAGATTGTCAGGAAGCAATATAGAACATCCCTTTCTTCTTCCGTCTCCTTTCAACCTTAACATCATGTGCAAGATGAAGTTGCTTTGCACAAATTCTACCTAGACTTATTCTCACCTCAGAGCACGTTTCAAGAATTGAGTCTCCTTGTCCTCTCTCAGTTGCCTTCTTAAGGCTCACTGCTATGGGGAAGAACCAGACAACTAGAGAATGTCCCATGTTGGAAGGCACCCACATCAAATCCAGTTTCATGCAGGATCACTCCATATTCAAATCCTATGTCTGAAGAACTGCCCAGATGCTCCCTGAGCTTTGGCAGCTGAGGGCTGTGCCCTCTGCCCTGGGCAGCCTGTTCCATGCCTACTGCCCTTTGGGGCAGAGCCTTTTCCTCACACCCCCCAACTCTCTCCTGATACATCTCCATGCCATTCCCTCACCCCCTGTCATGAGACAGCAGAGCACAGTGCTGCTCCTCCACTCCCTGTGAGGAGCTGCAGGCCACCATGAGACCTCCTGCCATCCTCCTCTTCTCTGAGCAGAACAAACCAAGGGATCTCAGCTGCACCTTACATATTTTGCCCTCGAGACTCTCTCCCACCATCATAGCCCTCCTAGCCACTGTGGGTGTGGCAATAATTCACCAAGCACAAAACCTGAACATATGAAAAGAGAATTCAAAGAAATTAAAATAATCAAACCAAATCTGGAATACACTGTTTCTCTCACTCATTTCGCCAAGTATCACTCAGATCCATACTCTTGCACTGCAAGTTCAGAATGAGAGCAATAGGAATGTGTGTATGCTTGTGGTCAGAAACATGGGATTAAGCCCTGAGCCAGGTTTTTTTCTAGAACCTGGAAAGAAATCTGCAAGGATATTCCTTTTTACATCTTAAGGAAAACTGTGACTGCCTTCTCACTCAGAGTTCCCAAAATCCTGTTGAATAAGAGTCATTGCTTGTCCATCTGTTTGCTTTTTTTTTTTTTTTTTTTTTTTTTTAATTAGTTAGACTGACAAGAAGCTGCCTGCCACGTTTTTGTTGAATTCATTCTATTTAGCACGGGTTGGCTGCAAAGCAACTCCCTGCTTCAGTCAGATGGAAAGACCTGGCAGATGGGACATGTTTCAAGGTCATTTTTGCATGTGTCTGTGGGTATGTGTGGCCAGAATAACCTTCGCTGTGTCACCTTTATTTAAACACCTTTTTTTTTTTTTTTTTTTTCTTTCCACTTTGACTGTAATATATTGAAAATACTGCAACTTGCAAGTATTCTGCAAATACAAACTCATTTTCATAGCCTTGACATCCTTTAAATATGCCATCAAAGTTTATTTTACTTGCAATAATACCATAAAATGTGATAATTTATGGAAGCAGTGATATCAGTGTATAAAATTAAGGAATAAATGATGAGTAGAATCAACAAGAGTACCAAGTAGTAGCACAGATCCCAATTTTATCATTTACCATCCGTGTCTCTGCCCTTAGGCAGTGTCACTTGTCCCTATGCAACAGGACTAGCTATTCAATAATGCCAGAGCATCAGCTGGCCTGAGAACGGCCATGCTGCCTGCAGGTTTTCCTCTTAATGACTTGCCTTTGTTGATACAATTCTTCCTTTAAGCAAGATGCTTGTAATAGTCAAGTTTTCCTTGCTACTCTACCAAGTATTGTGTCCTTGCTGAAGAATACTGGGTGTTTTATAACCTGTGATCCTCAAGTAGTGACTGCCCAGATCTCTTTGAGCAATGCAATGGCCTTTCAGAGAGTCAGCAGAAGAATTTGTTGGATACCAACATAATATATGAATGTGCTATTGTACATACATACACATATACTCTCAGTCCCACAGCATAACTGTACAAACATGCTGTACAAAAAGGAAGAAAGATAGCAATCACTTGTAAAATGCATGGCAGGCCTAGAAGGAGAACAGCGTTTCCATTTAGAACCAAATACTAGAGAAAGTGAAACCTATTTAATTTGTGTGACTGAGTTTTTTTGGAGTGCAGATGTAGGTAAAAGTTACAAAGATAGGGATTGTATCATCTTGAGTCTCTAAGAGGGAGTCCGATTGCAGCTGACCTGGAAATCCCAGTATGATTCTGTACGTCCTCTGCAAGGTCAAAATCTTCTGTGTCATTTTCAACTTGTGAAATATCATAGACCATTTTAATTGTGGCAGCTTATGTCTTAAAGAAAGCACCTTGATGTATTTATTCATGCTTAAGTGTTTCCAATGGATCTACTTAAAACCTGTTCACAGCATTGGAAACTACTACAGCAGGTTCTATGCGTAGATAACGTCAGTCCTTTATTGCCACCCTGCTCTAAATAAATAAATAAATAAATAAATAAATAA
>PPHD01016473.1:0-15546 GCA_002909625.1 Bambusicola thoracicus
AATAAATAAATAAAAGACTACCTCCAAAAGTCATCAAAAATGAGTATTTCATCAGTGTTGCAATGAAATCAGAAAGTCTCTTCCTATCAAATGTCATTGGAATGGGGATGATGCCACAAATACTTCCCTTTGGCACTATGGTGAGGCTGTGATGGACACCCACGCTGCCACAACCACTGTGAGTGGCTCTGCTAAAAACAGCAAAGCAAGACCATTGTGTGCCCCTGCTTCTTAAATAGACTTAGCACTGGTATATGCTTTAAGGAAGAAAGGAAGTGGCTGAAGCCTCTCCATCCACTGTGGAGATGGGGGTGCTGGAGAGATACATGACTGCATTAATTCAGGTGGATATTCCTTGGTCACGAGGTTCTACCTCCAACCACCAGAGCACCACTCCTCTGCAAAGAGAGATGGGAGCTCCTCCAGCAGCCCATGCCTGATCAGCGCTGAAGGAAATGGCACAGCCACTCCAAACTACAGCAGGTTTGAGCAATTGGCTCTCTCTGGAGCTACGCCGTTCTGTACAAAAGCCTGAAGAACGACGGATCTGATTGTTTCTTTCCTATTGCAATAAATATGAAAGCACTGTATAATTACCTGTCAGTGGCTCACAGAAGTTGCATAACTTCTCGGGCTCTGAAGAATGGAAGGGAGAAGTTTGTGAAGGTTATTTATGGAGGAAAAATATTGATGGATGATAATAATAAGCTGTAATGACAACATTTACTAGATAAAAATTCCCTTCTCTCAGAATTAATGTGGTAGGGGGAGCAGTACAGTCGTTGCATAGATGTCCCGAGCTCCTGCCCTGTTAGCTGGGGATATGAAAGTCTGGGTGTCAAGTGGCTGCACTCTAAATACTCGCATTTATTACAGCATGCTTCAGAAACGCGGGCTGACAGCGATGCCCTGAGGGCTGCTGGATGCAGAGGACAGAGCTGGCTTTAGTCTGCATCTATTTGGCCATTATTGAGGTTCTGCAGCTGCTCTGTGGGGCACCTGAGGGCGACATGTTAAGTGAGTGCTCTAAAGGCAGTGCAGCTGAACTGCTGGGCATCAGCCCTTGGTTCAAGCTAATGATTTAGAGCAACGCCTTTATTTATGGGGGCGATCTTATTCTCTTTTCTTTTTTTTTAAAAAGCATGTTTTCTGTATTTTTAATTACAAGGGCTATTAAATTTTATGAATACAGTATCTTTGCTCCTTGAGTTCATGTCAATTCCCTTGAAAACCTATTAGTGATGGAAGAATCTCTAAAGGTTTTCTCGTTCCAGTAAACACTTGGAAGAAATCCAGATAAAAATTATGGACTCGGGTTCCTTAAACGTCTGCAAGATACAACCCACGTTTCCATTTGACCTTGGCTTTTGATCATCTGCTGATCCTAGATGCAGACCTCCCTAAGTTCCCCGAAGAGTCCATTTTTGTGGTCTGGGCTGTGCCTATCTTATAGGTTTTTGAGTATTTCTAGTCTAGCCATGGAGAAAGAGCTTCATAAATGTGATTATTGCTCAGTGCAGTGAGGATTGGGAGGTTCTCAAGGATTGGACTGCCCTTGACAGGAGAGGATTTGGCTAGAATCAATCCCGGTTGATTTCTCTGATAAAAGGAAGAATTACACGAAACAAGCTCTTACATTTATCAGCCATCCCATCAAGGTTTTCAGGAAAGTACTCCTTATATAGGTCACATTAAAGACAGCGATAACCAAATGAGTGCATGCAGCTCTTTAGCTGGGCTGCCCAATTCCGCTGTCATTTTGCCTGGGGGTTCCCTCTCATGAGATTTTCCTCCAGTTTGTTTCTTCTGGGCTGCAGCAGCACAGCTTGAACGCCGTAGGCTTTCACACCACGACAAAACTCCTGCTTATACCGTACTGCAGTCACTGCAGACCTGTCCTTTAGTTCGTGCTCAGCACAGAGCAACCTGCTGCAGCCTCCCCTGAACAGAGGCTTTAATAAGCGGAGTTGTCAGGTAAGAAGCAAATGCAGCTCTTGGGGAGTTGTACAAACCTGATGCTGTTGTGTCCACTGCTGCTTTGTTTGGGGCCCAGGCAGGGTTTCTACAGAGCTGGTGCCCGCGTGTGTTTGAGTTGCTGCAGTGGCTGACTGGTGCACTACGACAGCCGCTTATTCCTGATGAACCATGTGTCACACGGAGAGAATTCTGAAGCAGAGACATAAGGAAGACATCATGGGGTAATTGCTAATTTTCCTCATGAGTTCATTCATTTTTCTGTGTGAGCAGTGACACCTCCGTGTGAGCTGGCAGTGGACGCGTTCCCAGCCGTGCGTGCCAGCTGGACAAGGTGCCACTGTCATCTTCCATGGAGTGACACCGGAGCGAGCAGGGGTCACAGTGCATAACCAGGACACTGACAGCCCAAATGGAGAAATCACACTCCAAAGCCAACCGGTGGTGGCTCTAACTGCCGTGTGAGCACACAGTCTTTCCAAGAAAGCACAGTAAGAAGGGAACAGCTTTTAACTCTTACCTTCTTAAGTCTTTATTTGCCTTAAGTTGATCCATGTGACGGATAGCATCCTATTGCTAACAGCCCCATGTGTCCTCCCCATACACCGTGCTGGACACAGCCCAGCAATAAATACTGCCTATATTGCTAATCAAGACAAACATTTCCAGAGCCACTGAGCTGCCAGCTTTCCTGCCCGCTGCACACAGGCAGTGCTGAGGACTCCGTGATGATGCTCATAGAAGAAGTCTCCTTCCCTCCTGTGCTTTATTATGCATGGGAAGTGCCTGCTGGCAGCAGCTCCTGATTTTCCCAGTCACCTTCAGGGATTCACACAGGTAATATGAATGGAGGAAAGCTGTTGTTCATTGTCAGGCACCATCTGTGGCCATCCATGGGGAGAAGGCTTTGAAGGAGACGAGCTTTGCACTGGGGGTTTTGCTTTGAAGAGGTGGACAAGAGGAACACAGTTGTTCGTACATACAGAAATAGAAACAGGCAGAACAGAATGAAAAATAAATCAGCAGTTTGGGAAAACTGGCAGCAAAGTCAGCTGTGTGGGTTGTCTGTAAAATGGGGCAGGACAGGGACGATGGGCTGGTGGAATTGTCAGCTGTATGAATTTAGCTTTGGGAGCAAACACTGCGAAGATGGCTACATAAGAATGCATTTCTGCTTGGAATCTGAGCCCTCAATCTTTTTATATCACATGGCTCTGTGTGGAACGTCAGGAAGATGTTCCTGTGTGCTGGTGAGCACTGGTGAGGAGATGACCGATACGCCAGGACACGCTGCATGCTGCAACGTTTGAGAGCTCTTTGAGGCTTGTACGGATGTAACCTGAGCTGGATTTGAAGAACTTGTTCTTGGCAGGACTGATGTTCAAAGAGGACACATCCTTTGAAAGAAATACATGCTCTTTGAGGCTGTTTACTGGCGATAGAAGCTAGCCCAGTATCACTGCTCTGCACAAGGCACAGGACCTCTATATGCTCCATACCATTTGTGCACATCCCAGCGCCTCTCTCCAGATCATACTGTACTTCACCACCTACAGATGCTCCAAGCAACAAGAGACCATTGGGATTTTGAGCCAAACCACTCCGTAAAACAGACTTTGTTCTGAGATTTTAAAAACAAAACCTAAATGCACTATTTCATAGCCGGAGGAGACAAAAAAAATATTAGCTAAGCGACAGAGATTCCTCTTTTCCTCTTTTTTCCATCTCTTATACAGCAGAAAGTTTGGATTTGTCTTGCTTTGGCTGGGCTAGGAATAATTAGTTATTAGTGCAGTTGGTCTCTGTTTGATCAGTGAACCATAAAATGAATGCCCCACAGAGCTGCAGCTCTACCTGCAGCTCCAGCTGCATCCCTGTCCCAGGAGCAGGGAGGTGTGAGAGGAGGGGGCTGGGGAGCATCGCTTCTGTTTGCAGTCTGTGTCTGAACAGGCAGAGAGCAACACAGGAAAAGTGTCACTAAATCCGCATTAACGACACTTTTTTGGTGGTGAATTATGATAATATTCTTAAGCCTTTATGATAGCCCTACCTGGAGCTATCAGAAAGCAGTAAAGAAGCCGTAAATGTATTAACAAAGAATTCTTTCCCGACGCGCAGCCAGTCTGATTTTACAGCTACAATTCATGTTAAGTGTGCATTCATTAAATTATTCAGAGATGATAATGTCTCCTCTTCATAATCCTTAATCACCGTGCCAATATGATTCTGCTTACACTGGCTAAAGAGTAGCTGAGGGAGAAATGCATTTTGGCAGGGCAAGGATCACTAACACTTTGCAGTAACGCTAGATTAATTAATGACAGATGATGATGGAGTGTGTACCAGAGTAAATAGAGCTTCCACCTCAGCCCTGCAAGGACTCATCATGGTCAGCTTAGGAATAGGAAGCATCTCTGTGCCCTGTGTCAGAAAACGGGCATGCTCCCTCATTAATGCTGCCCTCCGTATAGCTCATATGATAACACATTTACAAAGAATAGAAAAGGGGCTTTGTTGCCAAAAGATCACTGATTTACATGAGATTTTATGTAAAAAATAGTATGTTTTACTGAGGGATATACATATCCTCCAGGTCAGGACGTGCAAGGCACCCACTGTGATGTGTGTCCGATGTTCTGCTTCACCTGTCCTGCCCAGGTTGGCTGAGCAATAGTGACTCAGAGGGAGACAGGCTGCCCATGCTCTTTTGGATGCTGTATACCACAAACCAGAGGCTGATCTCTCCAGCGTTACAAAGCTTGCTCCTCTGTCTGGAGGACTCATACCAAATGCCATGCCGGATTGGCAATCACATGTGCTCCAAGTGAACCATCTTATCCACCTTCAGTCAGACCTGTCTCATCTTTTCCTAGATTATTAAAATGGACAAGGAGAACTTTGGCTAAGCTTTTACATGTTGGTCTTATACTAATGCTGAACGTCTCCATAGCAGGGTTCATGGATGAGCCTTGCATTTGGAGGGCCATGTTTCCATGAACTCTCCTAGAAAAACTGATCTCAGGTCGCAATCCAAGCTGAAAACATTTGTTTCTTCTTATTACTTTCATTTTGCATATTCTACTCCATCTCCTATTTCGATCTGGAAACAGGAATATTGGCAGATCCTTCCTTCAGCACCCTTACTTACTTTTAGTGTCCCGTCTTTACAGAAAGCCATCAGAAGCATGGGCCTTGCAGATCAAATTATTGCTGGTGAAAGCATTGGTGAAACTGAGTGTGGGGACTCAGTGTATAAGGACATGGTCTCAAGTTGCATTAGGAGAGATTTAGATGGGATATCAGGACACATTTTTCATGGAGAGGCTGGCCAAGCATTGAAACAGGCTGCCCAGGGGGCAGTTTCTATCCTGGGATGTATTCAAGAGACACACAGCCACAGCACTAAGGAACATGATGTAGTGAAGGGACTTGGTAGGTCAGGTTGATGGTTGGACTTGATGATCTTAACGGTCTTTTCCAACAGAAACAATTTTATAACTCCTTGATTTTTATCTTTTTCACTGTGGCAGCCAACCTAAACTTGCTGTCCTGGGCAGAGTAAAGCAGTAAATTTATTCTAAGGAATTTGTGCTTAAACATCAGTGGTTGGTTCCTAAAGTGTGGGCAACTGAGGACTGAAAGGAAATCGTTCCTTCTGGCTTTGGTCTTCCCGAAGCACAGGCAGTGGTGTAACAGCTCTGCAAGGACTGATCATGGTGGCCTGTTCAAGAGAGAAAGTGCACATATATGTCTTATCATGGAATGGTAAATCTATCTTTGACCTCCCTGCATGTGATTTAACCTCACTGCTGTGTCCTGTTCTTAAGCATGCAGTAACCCACCCTTCCTTATACTGTCACAGCAGAGGGTAATGCATTTGAAGGCATCTGGAGGATGGATGTCCTGTCTCTAGGTAGATAGCATGTGTTTACAAAACACCTCTCCTCACCAATCAGTAAGGAATAGATGTGCTTCTCTTAGGACGGAGTCCTTCTGCTATGTTTTGTAACGGATGGCATGCAGTTTTGTAAGGTGCAAACATGAATACATCCCCTAGAAGATCCCTCCAGTACCCTTTCCTCATCGTACCTGCTGGAGCAATCCTCTCCCTTTGAGTCATCTTGCACAGGTCTCTGTGCTTCAATACCACCAACCCTGTTAGAGCAAGTCACCAGGAATCAAGAGCTCTTTTTAGAATCATGATAAATGGAAAACCTTAAGCTTCAGCTTAAAAAAAAAAAAAATGCCCTGCAGGAAATGTCTTCCTTGGAGCCTCATTACTCTCCACACTGATCTCCTACAAGAGCATCACTCACCTTTTAATGAAACCCAAAGGGAGGAATGTGTTCTGCTTGGGAGCAAAACACATGTGGTTTCCATCTGGCCTCACGAGTGAGCTGCACAGTGCATTCACCACCTGCACAGAGAAACAAGTTAATTATGAAGCCCCTTGGCAAGCATCATTTCTTCCTAGCATGAAATGAAGGGACACTCATCCCCTGCTCCTCCAGCATATCCATCAGAGGGCTTGATGGGGTACCTGCATTCACTTTGACAAACGATGAAATGCTCTTTATGTTATCACTTTTTTTCTCCTGATAAGAAAGCACAAAGACCGTTATGCTCTTTCGTGCAGGATCCAGCAGTGGGTGCTGGCAAGGCTTCCAATGGAAATGGCCAGCAGGAAAGCACTTAGCAGAGCAGAGCTGGATGCTGCTGCCAACAGGTGTGAGCTTGCCCTTCCTGCGACTTTGAAGCTACGTTCCATTTCCCTGGCTGGAGTCCACAGAGCCTCTTGCAGGACACGCTCAGGAATTTTGTGTCAATTATCTTTGCTTTGGGAGATGCCATTCCCCCTTTTCCAATAGCTGTTTTCATTTTTTTTTCTGCAGAGACATTCAATTTTCCCTCGGGCTGGGAATAGAGTATTTGACCTATATCAGATTGTTTCGTTTTTCTAATTCACATGGGGCTGGTTAGTATCAAATCAGCTCAGAATCCTGTCAAACAGCATTTCTCTGCTGGTTGCTGGCTGGCAGGAGCTGCTCTCTACCAAATCCTCACCCCCTCTGGTGGACTGGGTTTCTAGAAAGACCTCCTCCCCTTGAACATGCCATGCTCTGTGCTGTACAGGGATCAAAGGGGCCGTGTGACATATATCCAGAAGCTGCAGTCAGGGTGATGGGCAGAAAACAGCAGAAACAGATAATTAGCTCCCATTAAACAATGCCATATGAACTGATGTGAGGCCAAGGGGCCGATCATTTCCAAGAGGGAAATTTTCCAACTCCAGGAGTGGCAAAACTGCTGTGATCCTACAGCTTAGAGCACTGTCAAAGGATGTGCTAGAGTCAGAAGGGCACCAAGGTGGTGAAAACTAAGAGGATGCAGAGACAACATTCTGTTCTGCTGCCTTTCAGGATGTCCTGATCAGGTTTGTTTTTGAAAAACAGGAAATTTCAGATTGCCTTAGGAAAGGAATTGAAGCTGTAATCTTTCTCAGTGCGGGGTGTAAAAGACCTTAAAGAAGTTCTCAGGGTAGAAGTGAAAAGGTTTTGGAGACAGTCGAGGTTGGGCTGGACAGCATTCTGAGCACCTGATGGAGCTTATGTGTCCCTGCTCATTGCAGGGAAGTTGGACCATGTGGTCTTTGAAGTCCATTCCAACTCTGTTTAGATAGATAAATCTATCTAATTGATTCTGTGATTCTATGGTTCTACGATAAGAACAGTGCTTGGATTGCCTGAGGCCTTGCCCATGTCCTGGCTGTGGTGCTGAATGCCAACCTCTTGGGTTACCCAATGGGAATTCAGTGGTTGGTTCCAAAGCCAAAAGTACTGTTTCCACACAGCCCCCCTGCTTTGGGACTGTCTATTTCATAGCACATTTATGGCTTGGGATCCAGTTCTGCTTCCAAGCACAGAGCCATTTCTGCACCTCCACATGCCACACGCAGGTGTGAATCCCAGCCTACCCAGCAGCTTATCATCTGTTTGGTTCTTTGTGTCAGAAGTAGCTCTAATCTCTGAATTTGACTGGTCAAACTAGAGCTCGGGTCAGACACAGTGCTTGGGTCACCTGCCAGTTTTTCTCATGCATTTGACAGTTGCATCTTGCTGGAATAAATGAATCAAAATGCAGCCCAGCTCCTGCAACCCCTTCTGCAAATTGGTCCTTGGAGGACCCTGAAGCTCGGAATGAAATTTCAGGACGTCCTGAGCCCTCCATGAGTGGCTGTCATGATTGATTCACTGGCTTCAATTTACAGGTGGAGGAAGCAGCATACAGGTATTTTTCTGTTTGATTTAGTGTCAGTCTATCAGTAGCTGATCTCGGCTGAATTACAATCGAACAGAAATGAGGATGTCTAGACAGGGTTTTGCATGGTTTAATAACATACTTGCGCTTCATTTGCTGCTGGTTTGTGCCTGGACCCACAAGGAAGGACAGGCACAAGCAGTTCTTTCCATCAGAAATGGCTCTGGACCAGTTGTCCTCACATTACAGAACCCACAGACAGTGAGCACCTCACAGCCTGCTACAGCACCAACAGTGGGTGCAAGAAAGATGGCGTGGAGCTGAAGAAGTGGCACTGAACTGTGTCCCTTCTGTCTCTCATGTCTAATAGAGGAGCATCTGAGATGGGCTCCAGCAGTGCCTTATCACAAGAGCAAAGATGCTCACCTGCTGATACAGGAGGTTCCCCTACCCTAGGTGGACGTTGGCCAGCCTATGCCAGGCAGTGGTGGCACTGCTCTGGGGGTGACGCAGATCATTGCCTCAGCCTTTCTTTAGCTTCAGATGGGGAGGGAGGAGGCAGGGCCTAGAGTGCAAAGAAATAAATAACGTACACATTTAAAAGAGTATAATCAAACTCGCCTGCCAGTGGAGCATGCTAATTAGCCTAATGAGATTTCTTGGAATGAGAAAATATTACTTATTTCATTAACTGCATGACAATTGTGCTCCTAAACGAATCAAGAAATAAATCTGAGAATTAAGATGTAAAAATAAAGTGTTAATAAAATAACCTCTGCCAGCAAACTGCTTTAATGTAGGAAATCGGGTTAGGTTTAATACCAGCTAATATTTTATGAAAGAAATGACAGGAAGCGGCTGGGATGTAACACAGCTTGTCCAAGTCAAGCTGTGAAGAGCTCTCCTCACCATGTACTAAGGGTCCCAACATCAAGGATCCCTCCTGTAGCATTGGACCACACCTGAACCGGGTCTCAATGATGGGATGATGATGGCTGGGAGCAGATGATGGCTCATGATGGGGCATCTTATGGCATTTCCGAGCTTGTGGTCATCAACAGCACCGCTTTGGCACCACTGGGATGAGGATGTGAGCAAATGGCAAAGGTTGGGGCTGTCTCAATGGACTTTGCCCTCTTGAACCTGCAAGGAAGGTCCCCATTGGCCTTGGTGGAGTTATCAGTGGCTTTGTTTGATGCACGGGGATGGACTGGTTCGCTCTGATGCTGGAGAGCAGAAAGTGTTGCTAGGTTTGGGAATTTGGCTGGTAGAATTTGATGAACAATAGGAAAATTGTGCTGTGAATAATGGGCATATTGGATGAATAATCTCTTGGCAAATAATATCTGATCTGCTTGAGTTGCCAGCAAGGGACACGTGCAGCCTGCGTATGCTGTGGGAAGGCACTGGGTAGTCTGCAGCTTCAAATTTAAGCTTTGTTAAACAAAGCCAAACAAAGCCCATATGTTTTATGAATAGAGAAGGTTTTCATCCTATTAAAAAAAAAAAAATAAAAGCATTGGTGTAATCAATGGTTGTGCTGAGCTGTTGGGTCAGGAATGGGTTTAAAATGAAATCATACGATCTGATTTCACCGTAATGGGACTGAATAGGAAAAAAGCAAGCAAGCAGGGTCAGGGCTCGCCATTTAGTACTCCAGAAAGTGCAGGAAAAGTCACTCTAGCAGAGCTCAGAGTCTCCTTCCACCCCCAAAACAAGGGAACCAGTGATGGAAGTCCTCAGAGCGTTTCTGTGCTTTGTAAGCATGGCATTGTGTTTGGGGATGGGTCAAAATGATTTCTAGGCCCAGGAGTATTGCAGGCATGATAATGGAATCACCATCAAAGTCCATTGGTTTTGTCCTCTAGCAGAGCCCAGAGAACTGGGAAAGCGCTTGCTGGTGTCCCAGTACAGAGATGGAAATCAAACCTGTGATCCAGAGGAGAGCTCCGGAGCCTCGTGGGCTTCCATGCTCCCCTTTTGCTGAGCCTGTCATCACTGGTGGCTTCAGTTTCTCTGCTGCATATCGTATTCCTCAAATGATGGTGATGAGTTTCAGCCCATGCTGCATTTCCAATGAGCCGCAGTAGGAAATGTATACTCTGAAAATGATAGCCAGCAGCTGCAGTGTTTCTTTTGTCCCCTGAGATCCCTGTTTGTTTAATAAACTTGTAGTTTTCTGAGCAGCGCAGCCCATTGTGAAGGCAGTCTTAAAGGGAAAAAATGCCTGTGAACAGAAATGATTAAATATCAGAGATTACAAAGCATCCTGAATCCCAAATGACAGAGCCACCTGATGAGAAACCCATGTAATTAAAATTGATGACAACAGGGAAAAATAAACATCTAAAAAGTCAGGATTAATCCCTTCAATCAGTAACGACCCTCACACTGACAGAGCTCTCTTTTCTCCTTCTGACATTCGCCCAATCCCTTCTCTGAAGACCCCTCCAAGCACGCAGATGAAGAATAAAGATCTGATTCAGCAGATTTCACAGCTGGATGGACCCAAATGCCCTCTGGCCACCAAGATCTCTTTATATCTCTGGCCTCTCAGCTCCATGGCAGCAATCATTTTCTGTTTGAGTCAGTTCACAAACACTGCTGTGCTGGGTGCCTGTCTTCTGGCTTTCAGCTTCCACCTCACCTCACTTTGCAGCGTGGAAATTATCAGCTGCACCTGCATCCAGACTGGCTGGATATCTTCACCAAGGGTTTCATGTGACCTTCCTCTTGCTGAATGCACCATGGCCATCATACTGTGAGGGCTTTTGTGTACTCATCGCCTGAGTGTTCTGCACATCAGTCATGGGAGAGAAGACAGGGGTGGCAGCCACTAACAGCTGGCCAGAGATATCCTATTGATAGGAGCATCTCCAAGAGGGACTCGGCTCCCGGTGTGTTCTGCTGTATCATCTGGGTCACAAAGCAGCTGTGAGGCTGCTGTCCATGTGATCTCTCCAGGCAGTGACCTCCTGCTTCCTGGGCACTGGGACACAGGGGATCACGTCCTCTCCAGCCCAAACCTCCAGCACTCTGAACACCAAAGACCTGCAGTGTTCTCAGGCCAGGAGGGCTTGCAGGGCTGTTCAGCCTCCCGTAGTCAGTAGCTGCACAGAGGAGCTTTGTGGGCTTCAGAGGACTCAGAGCTTCTCCCTCACCGTGCTGGTTCTGCTGCCATCCTCTGGCAGCTGCTTTTACATGATGCACTTCGAGGACACACCAGGCCAAGATACAGATAAACAAGCACTGTACCCTCTCCAATGCATGGGTTGGACATATTCTATCTTCCTTTTCTAGCAGAGGAACAACTCTCTGACAGGAGAACAGACCCTCTGACAGATGAAGACATCTAGAGGATAATTCCCACCAGGTCCTTGCTCTCTGTGCCTTCAGGGGTCTGTCACCGACCACCCTGGCTGAGGGACAGAGCTGAGAGATGGTCAGACTTCCTCTGAGACTGCCACAGGAGATGATTGTGGAGATACATAGGACATCAAATCTACCTGGGACAGGGTGCCAACACTCCATCTCATTTAGGGGTGGTTTTATTTTGCATTTTGAAGTAAACAGCAAAGCCTGGATTTCCTGTCTCTGACAAAATGGGATGACGTCGGTTACAGACAAAGCAGTTATTCTGATGCCAAGCACATAGCGCTTAAATATCATGGGGTAGTCAGTGATAACCAGGCTGGTGCCAAAGTCCCCTACCCACATGTAGAAATCCAATGTGACTCTGCTAAGAGTCACCGTTTTCTAAGTGTAGGGACAAGGTTGACTCAACAGCAGGATTTTCATGGACTTCTTGTCCCAAAGCTTCCTCGTGGCATGGAACAGTGCCATGAATTCAGATCATTTTGGATGTTTTGGAACATTCATTTCACATAAATAGCTTCTGCACTAAAAGATCAGAGAAGACTCTTCGTATTGGTGTCACTGAAGGCAGATCCAGTTCCTAAGCTGTAGCATCGTCGTATAATTCAGGGGGAAGGGATTGTGGGAAATCTGTAGTCTGACATCATCTTAACAGCACAGTTTGCTCAGGACTTCTGCTCTGCTCCCAGAATCCTCCAAAGGGGGAAACTGCACGAACTCCCTGGGCTGCCACTCTTCCTCCTCTTATTATCCTTAAGGTGGAAGAGTTTTCATTACATTTGCTCTCAATGTCTCATCTCTTTATCAGCAGCTTCTCATTCTCCCACAGTGTATGACTTTGAGGAACACTGCTCTTCTTGATGCGCTGCCCCAAATGGTGGGAGCACCCCTCAGATTTGAACACGCAGGTGCCTGATGAAAATGAGGGCGGATTAGTTTGGAAGGCCTGTTAACCCAATGCTCTTCTTGTTTTTGTGGTGATCTGGAGGAGCACTGCTAAGGTTGGGGAGCAGAGACCTGAGGACATATGAGGTGCTGTCACCACTGGTCCTGTTGTCCCTGGGAGAGGAGCGCTGGTCACCGTGCAGCTCTGCTTTGCCTCTGTGCAAAGCAGCCCGTATCTCTGACAGCACAGGAAAAAAAAGACTCCTGACAAGCATATAATCCAATTAGCTTCTTGCTTTCACATCAATTCAGTTCTAGCTCATGAAATTGCTTGTCATTTATCCATCACTCCAAGAGACTCCAGAATCCAATTGCCTTTCTCGAAGCCAGAAATGAGACTCTAACAACAGGACCCATTAGAGATGTCATTCAGTGCTTTCACTTCTACTCTCCGTGATAATAGATAAAGCTCTGTAGCAGATTACAGCTCTGGAAGACTTCAGAGCAACTTATTCCTTCTCCCTGGAACTGATGCAAAGTCCCCCAAGACATGCAGAGGCAGACCCTACAAATGGCTGTGTCAAGGCAGGCCAGCACATCTCCAGAAATACACCCAGCTGAAGCAGACCTGACTTCTCACAGTAATTACTTGCATCCACTGATTTTTTTTTACTTTATTAATTTATTTGATGATTTCTCCTTTTCTTTCCTGTTTACTAATTGCTTTCAGACAGATTGCAAAAATACCGTGGTTATTTAGAAAAACAAAATGCCAGAAGCTTCCAAAGGGGACTTCATCTGTTCTCCACTGCTAGAAAACAAGCACAGTGTATGGGAGGGAAACCTGGAGTGTGCACAGAGGTGTAGCAAGGCAAAGCAGTGGGAAGGCCTTGTGGGCTGCGTGCAGAAGGTTACCTGAAGGCAGTAGAATCTCCCTGCACCCACGAAGACCTATTTGCAAGAGAAATCAAACCACTTCCTGAGGGTCAGTGAATGTCAGTGGGATGCAAATGACCAGTGGTCAAAGTTTCAGGTAATGACGTACTGCCTCCTATCCACACTTGGCTTCTTCTGGCTTTGTCTTCCAGGACAGAGCTGCTCCAACGCCCAGTCTGAATGTCTTTCCCTCTCTTTTCCTTTGGTAAAGGGTTGTGATTAGTTCTGCTTGCATTAGCTAGGAGACATGGGGGTCCAGCTTGATCTCCTACATCAACCTCCTGTCTAGAAGAGCAGGATCTGGCAGTTTGCTCCCTCTGTCTCTGCCCCCTGGAGTGCAAATGCTCATTTTTCTTGGGCTGTGACACCAACAGGAATTGAATGTGCACGAGAAACCCGCCAGCAAGCAGGCACACATGGCTTTTATTCCTGCTCCTTATTCACTATGGCTATGGCTTAACAGGAAGGGTATGGACAGCAGTGACATCTCCATCCCTGCCATCACTGCTCCTTGTCAGTGCTAACACAACTGCTTGGGACGTTGTGCTGAAGACACCGTGGATCCAAGCCTTCTTACTTCTCTGGACACTCACCAGGATTTCCAGCCTTTGCATCTCCAGCATTCACCTTTGTCTCCTTTTTGTGGCCACCAAAATGGGCCCCAGGGTGAGATGCTCCAGGGAGCAACACACGCCTGCGTTACCTGGAGCATCCAGATACAGGACTGTGCCCCTCCATCTGCTGGTTGACTTTGAGTTTCCTTACTGAATGCTCTCTGGCAGCTGAAGGAAATCCTGGGTTGTTTACCACCCACAGAGCAGCACTCGGTGCCGTGCCCTGTGTGTGTTTACGGTATTAACTTGTGCACTCTTGTTTAGTTTTGGCAATAACACATCTTATGAGCATGACTATTACGAGGGACAGTCATTCAAGAACAGAAGCTTAAAAGTGTTATTGACTTTATGACTCCTTTTCAAAGAGATTATTACTTTCTTTCTTCAGACTCTACCTGCACTTGCCATAGCACTAAAGCAAGTTACCTATTCTCCGATCCCACAGATACAATAGCATGTAAATCCCACTTATAAGCTATCAAGAGAGGCACAAGCCAGATTTGCATCAAGGCTTGGCTTAAATGTGAATTCTGGCCCTTGTTCCATGACCTATTACCTCCCTGACACCATGGCATCGCATGCAAAACAGCAGAAGCTCCTGTAAAGGTCACATTGGAGATGCAGGGCTGCATGGGTGCAGAATCTGAGCATCCCAAGCCCCTTCTTACCTGCTGCGGAAAAGACTCTCACTTCAGCACATTGTTAGTGATGTTTGCTGCTTCTGATTATATTTCAGTACTGTGTCTGTGGTGTCCAAGGAACCTAAGCCTCTGTAGATGATGGGTTAGATGCAGAACAAGACACCTCAAAGCATGGTTTCTCCTGTCTGTTTAACAGGAAGGCTGGAAGATGGGATTTCTGATGGGAATACTCACCAAGCATTTTTAAAGGAGGTTTTTTAGGGACAATGCATCATTCACTACTTCCTTGCAGCAAGGAAGCTCCTACGTGCTTTAAGGCCGTCCTCTCTAGATACATAAACATGCATCGTGATCAGCATCCAACAAAAGCAGCTTTGATTTTGAACAAGGGTTGTTCTCCACTAACAACAGACTGTTGAGCACCTGCAGATAGGAAAGCATTCACATAAACTCTGCACTGAGTTACTTAATAAATGAGAAAACAGCATTCTGACCATGAGCAATGTACGAGTGAAGTGGGAGTTTGGCATGTGGAAAAAAGCTTAGTGCAAATCCTCCTCCTCCTGTGCCTCTCAGAGGTTTTGTTTTGTGGATTGGACTGCATCTGGAAGCATGGCAGGAAAAGTGTAAGAAATGTCTATTGTGGAGGGAGCAGAAAGCATCTGCTGGCAGCCCATGCAGGATGCACGAGGTACTGCCAGGAGGACCATACACCTGATCTGATCCAATGATACCTGTGTGTCTCCTGACACTAAGAAGCACCCACAAAGATGGGCTGTTTGTCCTGCTCACTACATGTGAGACTGGATTTGCCAAGGGCAAAGAAAACCTGGGCTTCTGAGCACTCTATGACTGCAATACTC